>JAZGTJ010001059.1:0-67000 GCA_036877575.1 Botia almorhae | reverse complement strand
AAAAAATAGCTTTAGGAGTCTATATATTGTTTATTTTGTTTTGAAGCCGTTTACTGGCCTACAGTTTTTACAGATTTTTTGATCTGTAAAATCTGTAGATTTAAGGGCTGTTGATACAGGATGTATTCTCACATTTTATTTGCAATTTTTTTTAAATTCTTAATCCATGTACACACATCTTTGGCAGTTGTGTTACGCAGTCTCACTAATTTTCAGTATCTTGCATCATGAGTGTTTTTAAGAAGTTAAAAGTAAACACATTTTGAGACCTTGTGTTCTCTTCAGCTGTGAGCCACTTCGCTCACTCGCTAAGTGCGGTCTGATGATGTTGCTGTGCTGTTTTTAAGGTTTACAAATAACCTTAAGGTGGTTGCTAGTGTTGCTAGTGTTCCTAGTCAGTAGTTTATAGTTAAATTAAAGTGTCAAACGCAAAGCGTGGTGAGGTTAAGCAGCCAAAAGATACTAGCGATAGCCACACAACAGGTCAGACAATCGGGCCGTATTTCTTCTGATCATATCCGATCTGTTTTGCAGACTGATCTTCCTTCTTAATGTAATGATCTATTCAAATGTATACTGAGATAGCACTTCTGACCGTAAAAAAATAAAATGACTTAATATCAATAATGTCTTTATTCCACATGCCATAGAATATGCATGAGCCCAGCACTGCATCTGTTGATCATGAATAAAAAACAAGTGGAAGCCAAAAGTTTGGTTAAAAGCGTGCGCGAGAGAGAGATATTAGAGACATTATTGCACCCTTTTGTCCTGCGAAGTTTGACTGTAAACAAGACTTTCCTGCCGTCCAGGGTGGCAGATCTGATAAAAGGTTCAGATTTATAACTGCTAATAATGCAGGACATGAAAGTCATAGCAGCTTGTGCTACTCTGGTGTTCATCAGAGGAGACAGCTGGCTGATTTACCCTGTTTGTTGGGCACCAGAGGAAGCACCAGTTCTGGATCCCCATGGTCATGAAACAGTCAGGAAGTTGACTCCTCATTAAGAACTAAACACACTGGCTCATGCAGTGAGGCGAAAGTTTCAAAACATGTGTTTTTCTAAAATACCTGAAAACCGGTGCAAAAGTAAAAATATTATGGTATAGCTAAAATAATTACTTATCAGGTCATTACAGTTCTTCAAGGTGGTAAAAGTCCATTGTGATTAATCAAGGGAAAAAAGGTCTATGGTAATGAATTCAGAGAAAAATGTGTTTTTTTTCTAGACATATTTTTTGATAAGTATAAGGTTAGGCAGCTTAGTTGTGACACAGAATGATGTATGTATTTATATATGGTAGGATACTTCTATTACAGGGATAGTTCACCCAAAACATTGTCATCATTTACACATGTCATTTTGGAGCCTGGCAGCCCATGGTCACCATTAACTTTAATTGTATATAATTGTATTCTGCTTTTGTATTTTACAGAAGGAATAAATTCTTGAGGGTAAGCAGACCTCTCAAAACATCCAAGCTGGTTGTCATTTCTGACATGTTCTGTTAATGGGCATTTTTTAAAAGCTAAACTTACTTCAATGAAATAATAGTAATACAGTTTTGGCTGCTTGTGATACATTGCATTGGTCTCTCCAAAACACAGCTTGGGTGTTGGCCATGAGAACTTTAGTTCTTCAGTGCACTAATGGCAGAATAGTGGAACCAGAGTTGGCTTTATTTAATACGTTCCTGCATGAAAGCAGGGATCTCAAAGCTGACAGCTGCCTTTAGTGTCTGTTGTCAAACCATTTTCACACATGTCAGATGACTGAAGTCAAGTTACATGTTACATTGTTAAAATGATGAGCTGTAATGAGGAATAACTCCTTGTTCTCTGTGCCACTACGTACCTGACAAAAGTCCTTTTTCACTCTTTCTGTCTTCTCTTTGACACACAAGCCACAGTATATAAAGTTGGATTGATCATTAAAATCCTTTTCTTATCCCAACTGTCTCAGCACCCAGTCTGAAAGGAGCCCCCTTTGATTCAAAGCCAAGCTTAATTGGTCATATCTAAAATGGTTTAAGTGATTAAGATGACAGAGCTGGCCTGCGTGAGGACAGACTCCTCATGTCCTTTTCGAGAGGTCTAGCACCTCTCTGGAAGCCTTATTATGACTCGGTCCCCACAAGTTAAATGTCCTCGCAAGTGAGAATTTTGACAGCTATCTCTCCAGATGACTTCCCACACAAATGATAAATTCGTCATCTCTACAGAAGTGCGTTTGGGATTAAGTTGGTAGTGGTGGGAGGCGTGAGGTGATTTGAAAGCGTTCGCTAATGCCCACGTTGGTTTTGAAATGAGCTAACATTGTATCGTGTTTTGTTGCACTGAGAAATGCCTGCGCTGTGTGAGAACAACAATTTAAGGGTGGTTTAATTTCAAAATTTGTGGGATGGTTGTACGAGTAAAAGCCGATGTATATTGAAGTCTCACAGGAATATTGTTTTACAGGATCTGTTGTAGCGTCTGTGTCTATGATAAGAAGTATCCTGCATCATACTCAACCTAACACTCAGCACTGGCCTACAAGATGAGGAACTGTGCAATGCAAATTGTGCTAAACATATAAGTACTGAATATTTTGGAATTTGTGGCATTACCTAATATTTACATTTATGCATTTGGCAGACGCTTTTATCCAAAGCGACTTACATTGCATTATACCATACATTAATTCTGTAATTGTGCAATCCCTGGGATCGAACCCATGACCTTGGCATTGTTAACACCATGCTCTAACCACTGAGCTTTCAGGAAAGCTATAATATGCATAAATTACTTCAGTGAATTAGGAAACTAAAACAGTAAACATAGTGTGTGCAAATAAACTGTGCTATCATATTACTAATTCACAGTTCGTTCTCTGTGAATTCCCTCCTTAGCTTTCTAAGAGATGTATGAGGTCACTTGTCACTTGACTGTGTTTTGCATATTCCTACAAGCTGTGTTAACAGACATTCTGCAGACAACTGTCCTTAATCAGGATCATTAGGATTATTGACGCGATCCTCTGTTTAAGATCATTAACAGTGATTCCCAGCTGCACTGCAATTTATGTAAACTGATGATTAGATGAACTGATGAACTTACATTTCCTCTGTGTGAGTCAGAGACAACGGCTGTCCAGTACAATGAGCATACAGAGTGTTGACACTGTGGCAATATTGTTTATAACTGCTAACACCGTGCTTGAGTGGAATGCATATTCCAGAGGTTATGTTTAGCTTGACCTCCCATTGTGGCTCATTTACTGGCACGTGCTTGGACCAGGTAACACACACAAATAAATAATGGAACATGCTACTTAATACTGAAACGGTATACAGAAATAGTATTACAGAGGCATACATGTTGCGATACTATAATCTGCTCTTCTCTTTTGCTGTCTTCATTTTGGTATTGTATCGTTTAAGAAATTGCCTGATTTTAAAACAAAAAACTTCCCAAGAGCAACAATGTGAAGCCTCTGACATCTTATCTTGCATGCCTCTGTTAATAACCATACTGGACAAATTCTGCTCTTGAGCACTAACTTCAAATTCACATATTCATTTGACTAAATTGCATTTTAAGGCCTACGCTATTCATTTTTAAGCACTGCAGTATTATCTCTATATATTTGTCTTTGTTCAGATATTACATTATTTTATATTATGGTTTGGTTAATGCTTTGTGCTTGTCCCATGCTTTTGTCATGTCAGTTAAGCATGACTTTGTAATAAAAACTTTCTCTATATAGAAAAGAATAGACACCAGAACTTTAAAAACAAGACATTTCATTGACATATGGCCAAGCACATCTGTACCTGGTCATTCAGATAAACAAGTGGCAGTCCATCACTGACCAAAGTGACAGGTGAATGGTCTATGACTATTGCACCATTGTTGCATTTCATTTGTCCTGAAACCCAGCCGAGCCTCACCTACATCCATAGCCCTTCGTTTCACTTTCCCCAATGTAATGTGCTGCATGCATTTTGTTCCTCCATGAATATTTAATTCGCTGGAGCCAAATGATCTTATGTATAATTTAAAGCAGGCATATTGTTGTCTACCAATATGGAGCTCCCTGATCATTACGAAGTCAGCAGTACTTATAAGAGATATCAGCCTTTACCACAGTCTGTGCAGGCATGTCTAGCCATTTGTTCTCAGACCCCTTTTTTTTCAAACCTCACAAAGGTGTAGTGAACAGCACATCAGAACACATTACTGGGTTCCAGTGGAGAAATTGCAACTGGGCGTGGTACAGAGCAACAGTGCCTAGTGTTTACACCCTAAATTTTTAGCCATATGTGTGTCCATCTGTTTACCTCTCTCTTCTTTACCTGATTTGTATTTCCCCAACATTCCTAAATCTCTCTTCATTTTCACTCCTTTGAAAAAATTTGCCATAAGTGGTCTAGAGAGTCCTGTAGAAGAATACCAACATAACCACCCCATCAGCTGCTTCCTCCTGTCACCCATAGCCGTGGAGATGACGGCATCTGTCATCTCAAATGTCCAAGACCAGGGTTGTTTATCAGTGCATTGAGGAGATAACCCCCAGACAGGGCCATTAGCAACAACTGGCCTCCCCTTCTTCTCTCGATATGAGCTCTCCAGCACACATATACCAGCGCCTGTATTAGAATAAAGTAGGAAACTGTACTCTCTGTACAGTAAATCACATTATATTCCCAGGGAGGCTTCTGGTAAACATTAGGTTGAGATGAGGCAATACAAACCGGGCCTGAAAGCTGAATTATTCAGTTTTCTGGAGCTGAATAAGAGAGGATGAGGAATAAGGCAATAACAACGTAATGTTGTTTCATTAGGGCCAAGCGGAGCCATGCTTTTACTGTATAAAAGCTCTGGAGAGATCAACTATAGACTCTAATTTTCAGAATGAATCTTTAAAATAACAAAAGTAACAGTGGGGGAAATAAGATTAATGTAAATGAATTTGAATGTGTTGTTTACCACAGTGTTTGAAAAACCCAGAAGAAAGGAGAGGTTTGTTTAGCGTGTTTGAGGAGCTTCCTGCATTTTCCTCAAGTGTTGAGTCCTCAGATCAGGAATCAAGAGCTCCCTTCAGCAGTGAAAAGTGAAAGTGATGTATTTGTCAGGTATGGTAACTTGTACCTAAAATGTGACCTTTTCATTTAATCCATCATCAGTGAGGAGTAAATACACACTGCTTTTCGTGAACACACTCAAAGCAGTGGCACCCAGGGAGCAATCAGGGGTTAGGTGCCTTACTCAAGAACATCTCAGTTGCTACCTGCCTGAATTACAATCAAACCAGCAACCTTCTGGTTACAAGTTTGACTTTCTAACCAGTAGGCCACAACTGCCCCTCAGTTGAAGATGAGATGCCAGAGAGCTACTACACAAAGATCACTCTCATTGGCTGTGGTCCTGCACGCATTAGCTGTGCCTACTTCCTGGCTTGGCTGGGCTGGGTAGAGCTATTTTTTCTAAATTTATTCTGCTTCTTCAACAAAGAAACAATAACCGGTGTATAAGGCTGGGCTACAATACTAATAAAGAAATAGTTAATCTAATATTTAAAATTCAGTCATTGTTTACAGAATAACTAAATTGCCACTTTTGGGTAATCTTGATGTAACGTTATGTTACTAAAGAAACTGGTTGACCTGGGTAGTCTTGCCCTATTGAGCTAGTTAGAAGTGTGTAAACAAAACACAAAAGCTACAAACGTGATTGCATATAACGGTTAAGCTAATGTTGCTGTGTTATGCTGGTTGAGGTCTTCAAACAAACAAAGCACTGTTTTAATAATGCCCTAGTGTTTACACACTTCACCTTTGGGAAGCATGGCGCATATACACATCTAACACAGCTAACATCCCATGCTGGGTTCAGTATCAGCTAAAAAATCAAATCAATATGATGCCCCAATAAAAAAAATATAATGTGTGCATTTCTATGTGTGCATTTGTCTCTCTTTGCAGCACTTCTAAAATCTCTTAGTTCTGTTGCGCTTTGAGGTGGTGCAGTTTGAGACTGATCTGATGAAAGACCTTCAAGTTAAGGTACTAATAAGGCAGGTGATGATGTCAGGTCTTTCAGCCAAATGTCACTGACATTAATAACCATGCAGAAAAAAAAACAAGCTAACAAAACACAATTAAAAGCCACATTAGCGAGGCAAGTGGCTAAGACATCCATCTCTCCATTCCCTGAGAGCTGTGATGGTTAGAAATGGCAATCGATAGTCCTCATCCAGGTCACCTGACCATGATTAATTTGATTTTATTCTTGAGAGAGAAGAAAAAAGGGGAGGGAGACGATTTCTCAAATTTGATGGAGGTTGCTTACAGTTAGATGTGTGGAACAGTGACACCCATAAGCTGACCTTTAAAGCAACACTTTATTAATTTTCTGCAGAGAAATGCAATATTTTTATCACTCCAATTATTTTAATTAAGAAGAATAGTGCTGTTGAGAAAGCATGAGCCCCGTTCCAAAAACCAAGTGGTCCGCCTACACTCATAAGTGATGATTTGAAATGTTCTAGATAGGCAACAGCTCTGTGCACAATATAACTTTCGCTCCTCCTCACACAGATCGCACTGAAAATGCATTTCCTAAATAATTTTCAGGACATGCCATGCAAGAAGAATAATGCAATGTATAATTTTTTTTTCTACAATCGTGTGTAGCATAAAAAAACACATTTCAGGTATGGGTTACCATATTCTGACGAATAGGTCACTTTCACTTTAAATGTAGCAATTTAAGGAAATAACTATTAAGTAAAGTATATTTTAAAATCAGCCACTCTCTGCACCCCATTATCATTTGTTTTTTAAACTGTGCCCATGGCAGGCATGCTGGGATTGAGTGTCCTTAAAGGGTGCAAAAGGGTGTCCTTAAAAAATTCAGACTTAGAATTTCAACAAAATTAGATGTTTAGGAGCAGCATACTGTCACTAAGCTATCTACCTTTTGGATCAGCCCTCAAATGGCAGCATGCCCGTGGTGTCCTAAAATGCTGCCTCTGTAGGCAGCTCACCCTGTTTTGAAACAGAACGCATATGCCAAAATCACCTTTCCTACATTTAGTTTTTTGTGCCCCTAATGCCCATTTGCCCCAAACAGCATGCTTACTACCTGACGAACGCTTTTGAGTTCACAACCTGTGGACTGTTTGTCTTTTGTAACCCAACATACAGCAGCGCATGTGACCATAGAATCACTCGGTTTGCATTAATGTAGCAGAACTATACGCTGCCATCACAAAGGTTATGGGATGATTGATGTAATTATGTGGCGCAGAATAATTGACGCTAACATCCTCTTTATGTGAATAATACAGACAGATGGAAGCAGCTGAGACAGATGCAGTGTGGATGGTTCTCACAAGTTGTTCTAGAGAAGGGGCTTGGGGCAGAATGGGAGGACTCTGACCTCACTGAAGGAGGAGGGCTTCCAGGCGGTCTTCATTGGCATAGGTCAGTGTGTTGTGCACATCTGTTGTTGTTAATGTTTATTCCCGTATCTGTTTGTCATCTACAGACTATGTAGATCAAGCATTTAGTCTTTGTTTGTATAAAAATGTGTTTTTCCTCCCAACAGAGACTATTTGGGAGAAAAGCGACTCTATTTATCTTGTTTTTTAGCAGCAGAATACAATTTCCACTTGTAAATGTAGCTTTGTAGACTTGGCTCGTTTGTTCGTAAGACGAAATTTGTAATGATTCCGCCTTTCGTAAGTCGCTTTGGATTAAAGTGTCTGCTAAATGAATAAATGCAAATGTAAATATTTGGCCAAGTTAATCTCTTTTTTTTAATCTCTGGAGACACACCAATATCCATGTTTTCTTTTGATCTGGTCCTGACCTTATAATGTTTTCTTCGTCTTTTTTCTGCCTTTTTGTATCTCCTGTCTTTCTCACCTTATTGCCATCCATTCTGTGTTCTTCGTTGCGTTACCTTTAAATACACACATCTGCCCTCGTTGTTAAATGTCACATTAATTTTTCCCCTCTGCTGCTTGATCTTTCATATTTAACCTTAATGCTTTGCCAGGTCGTGACATCCATAGCTTCTTTGAGCGGGAAAAAACGTGTCCGTTGAGTCACTTTGCTTCTGTTTTTATTAAAGTATTGTGTGCATTGGTGTATTGATTTGATTTGAGAAACTCAAACATTCCTCAAGGGTGACTGTGTACTTTGTGCCTCTTTCTTTTCTTTATAATTAAAAGGAATTCTTATCATTTATTATGTCTGAATAAGCACCACTTTTTGGTAGCTAAGCCTCGTTGTTATTGAGCAGGGCAAATCAGAACAGCTCTGGGATTTCTTTTTCTCATAAAGCAATGGCAATAAGCTGGGAATCATAAAGGAAATGATTACATTTGTGCCTCAGTGATATTTTTTTAACATTTCTCTTATGCTGTCTCTAATGTCAGCCTCTGTAGTGACTGGCATGCAAATGTGTACCTTTGCCGTTTGGAGAGAGAATCAGTTGAGAAACACAGATAAGTTTCAGATATGTTTAAAGATAAGTTACAGATATGTTTTATAAACACTCTTTCCTGTCATTTTATCATGAGCCACGTTGTGCTCAGAAATGATTATCAGCATAATATGAATTTGTGGACCATTTGCTTTAAAAAAATGGTTTCCTGTTTACACCCACCATGAAATTGTTCACAATAAAGATAACTAAGACCAGAATGCTTTAAGCTTAGCAGCAGGCATGTTGGTTTATCTAAGGCACTAAAAAATATGCATCAACACCAGACAATGTGGGTAGGCACATTGGTCTGGAAGTTCAGTTCCAATTTGTCTGACAAAGACGATTGGTTATATACTGCGGTCAGTGTGTATACTGTAATATCAGATTACATTAGTTTAGCTTCCTGCAGCAGCCTGTGGAATGCTGTTCTGTGGCCTAATATAGTCTTTCATAGATTATAGAAATCTGTGTTCCAGTAGTTTAAATTGGGCAGCTACTTTCTATGAATCTCATAACTCAGATTATGAGTTATGAGTTAACAGTTTTGTTAACTTAAAAAAAGTTTTACTACATTAAACTTTAAAAACAAGCAGTATTTTTCAACCAACATTTCCAAGTAATTGCTGATGAATTTGGGAGGATTTTGGGAGGTTGGGGGAGCCAGGGGGAGCGCTGCCCCCCCCAGGCCAGAACCAATCAATTTTGTCAGATATGAATAAAAAAATATTTTTCACATTGTCTCATTTTATTTGTATGATCCTATTATTTAAATGAGTAAATTATGGTTAAATAAATTTTAATTATTGTTTTTTTTTTAGAGTTTGTGGTCTACCGGTAGGTGCCCCCGCAGGCAAAAATGTGAAACTCCACCTATGATTTTGTCACCAACAGCAGATGGTATATTGGATATCAATATGTTGTTCTTTACGTTTATAGCAGAAATAAAAAAATAGGCTTTTTATTGTAGTTGATTACTGCTGGTAGTCACTGCCAGTTAAAACTACAATGAAAAAAGTACTTAATCATAACTTGAACACACAGCTTGCCTCAAAGTTGATGCTATAAGTAGCTTTAGCCTAGAAAAGAATACGAAAACCAAACAGAACAGTTTTCTCCCTGTCGCAACATATGTATTGATCCAGATATGTTTTAAACTCTACTCAGCATAAGCTTCCATAAAATGCAACAAAAAAGGGCATGCAGTGGATCTGTGCAGATAATCAAAGAGGGTTTTAATACGATTAATTAGGCATATATGGAATCTGACTATTGTCTAGGATCTTTTCCAATCCAGTCTATTGTCAAGGTCTGATTGTAAACATAATGAACAACAGCTTTCACAGAAAATACAGAATGTTCTGGTACATCAGAGGTATAACTATGGGCCCCCAAGTACATAAAGTGTTGCTCTAAAATGACCAGAAGTTAAAGAGGAATAACATTCATTTTTCAATTTGTGCAGAGTAAATTGGTCTTATTTGCTATGAAATGGTGTAAAACATTGTATAGTGTACAGATATACTGTATATGTATAATAATATACAGATAAATTGGTTTTGACCTTCATTCTAATGTAGATGAATGTGGATTATTTTTTTTGAGGACGCATGTGCCCCCCAACCTCAGCTATGGCTGTGCCCTTCAGTAAACAAGCCAATATGAATATTCCACTACTTGATTTTCAGCAAGGTGTGACACAGTAGCGTGTTGATTTATATTTACAGTGTTATTTTCAGCAGACAAAAATTTGCCAACAACTACTTAACAGGTAGTTAAGTCAGTGCTCACCACAGTTTTATTAACACACAGTTGTGAAAATGTGCTAAAGATGTCAGTCTTGTGGTGTTGTCAATAAGTGAGACCTAGGTGTTTTGATATTTTTAGAAAAACTCCACAGGAAAAGACGCACAAGTGACACGAAAGTGAGGAGATGATGACAGAATTTATTTTCAGTTTAAAGAAAATGATCAGTGGAAAGTGCGACTTGATTACGATGATCAGATTTAGACATGAATGTGTGACTTCTGTCACAGAGTTTTTAGACAAACACTTACCTTTTTATTATGAATAATGCATGCACATCCATCAGGGGCTAAATATAGAGGGGTGCAGTTTTAACAAACATGCCTCAGTTTATACACTATTCTTGTATGAAACAGGGTTGCTTCCAGGCACATAGGGATTTGTGTTAGGTCAGAATTTCATCCTACATTCAGAAAATGAAAGCCTAAACTTATTGATAAATCATTTTGCTTTTTGTTTCCGGTGTGCACGAGGCCTTTGTGTGCTTCATTCAAACAATGATGGGCATAATTATATAGAGATTTATAGCCTCTATCATGCAGTATATCCTTGGGGTGTATGCCAGCCGTGCTAGAGAAATCTAAAGTAACAGGGGTTAAGTATCACTTAGATGCATTTGTGTTTGGCCTTTGTCTTATCGACATACTTTGTAAAGAAGCTGCATGCCATTCAGTTCATTATTTTATATTACATGCTTATGGTGGACATAATTCCAGACAAACTCTATTACATCATCGATTTATACTCATTTGCTAAAGTGCTTTACTGCTGTCCAGATGCAGACCACTAGTTGCAAATGTTTGTCATCATAATTTTTATATAAATTGAACAAATCATGAAGTTTTAATGTGTTTAAACATTATTTAACATGCATATGAATATGCTGAAGGCTTTGCAAATGCTATATCACTCAGTGGCATGATTAAGATCTGATGAGCCACTTCCCACCATCACCTCCAGTTAACTTAAAATACATGTAACATGTAACACGGTCAATTTTTGTGTACTCAATATCGCTACTAAATATCCAAACCATGTTTCACTATTTACTTTGAAGTTCAGTGGTTACCTCTCCTGAAATTTTACCATACCAAACGATTTCACCGAATGTTATTGTTCATTCTGTTTGTTATCGGGCTCACACTGTGCGATTTTTAATAATCCTTTGCGATTGTTGCTTGTCACACTATGCGAACATCATCCTTTTGTCACACTGTAGGATCTCAGTTCATAATGTCAGACTGTACAACAGGCAAGACAAATACGGACGTATATGGAAGAAGATTTGTCCAGAGTTTTGTCATCAATCTGTGACCCACATTCTCTCGCTAAAATGGTAGCTAGCAAACAAAAGTAATATGTAACGTTAGTTCTGTTAACTACCTGCCTTTCTTTTTGTTATACTGTCTACCTGACTCGTTTGGACATTTTCACTGAGGTGGTTTGAAGTTGTCACAGCATCAGGTTCAGCGCTCCTCAGGCACGTGCAGGGGGGGGGCGGAGGGTGCTTGAGCACCTGCCCTTTTGGCTCCTAGTGATCAAAGTGCCCTTTTGTTAAAATTATATTTTCTAATAATATTAAAAAAAATGTATAAAAATAACAAATTCGCGACCGCGAGCGAGTGGAGGGGGCGTGGCGCGCAGTGGTTGGGGCGCCGGGAAGGAGTTACAGCAAGCGGGGGAGGGGGCGTGGCCGTTTTATACTTTGAGCACCTGCCCCTTTAAAGGTCTCTGCACGGCCCTGGCGCTCCTATTGGTTTTTGGTTTCGTAGGAGATGTCACCACTAGGACCATGTCAAACCAGCGACCAAAGACAACAGATTTTAGCCTAGGATTTAAGGAATCGTTTAGGATCTCCAAAATTTGTCTCAGACAACCCAATTATGGCCAAAATTGATTACTTTAAAGGTTATTACCTTATTAAAGGTTAGGTTTAAAGGCTATTCAAGATAAAGGAATTATAGCATCAAACCAAATAAAATGCTTATTTCTTCTATTGCAGATTACTGTCAGTCTCTTAATTATATTTTCGTATCACGCACGTCTTCCTTGGTTCATCATCCTTGGTTTTCTAACAAAGCAAAGCGCTGTGTTAATCTAACCAATCAGGAACCTCGTTTGTGTGATTCAGATGAACTCCCTGACCCGAACTGCCTGAAGTGTGATAGTTTTATTGCTGCTGCGTTTGTGTGTTTTTGACAGAAAGTGTGAGAGATCCACATTGTCACTGGCTGTGTTGTGTTGTCTTGGCTCTGCTTGAGTCTTCATTAAACCTCTCTGACCGTGTCACCATGTCTGCAGCTCTCTCCTCACATTTGTGTGAGTGAGAGGAGACGGCAGTGCGGTGAGGGAGTTCTGGGTTGAAGAAAACCGATACTGGTAGCTTTGAATGCGCAAGACTGTCAGCACCTCTGTTTGGACTGAATGATTATGTCGTATGTTTGGCAGCCGATTTATGAGACTTCCCAAGAATCTCTGCAGTGCAATACACTACCACAACTCCTCAAAAAGAAGCTCTCTCGTTTTGTCATAGAAATGACATTTTGTGTGGAATGTAAAATGTTCTTTAACATTTTCTTGTTTTATTGCAGTTTGGACAAACTGTCTCTCCTTCTCTCTCTATCTGTGTCTCAGATGACAAGAAGCTACCCTGATTAAATAATGTAAAATGATTGCACTGAAAAAAATGTGAAAATATAGCTAGACATCCTATAAACAAGAATTATTTAGTTTAAGTTCCGTTGCATAAGATAGTAAGTCTTGTTTTCAAACACTAAAATTCAAAGATAAAAATGTTATTTCCCTTTCGAGGGAAACTTGAAAGCATATAAAAATACAAAAAAGTAGTTTTTATTGTAGTTTATAAAAAATATATAAAGCTCAGAAAAGTGCAGTTAGCTGTTTTTTATAGAGCTTCTATTTTTTTGTTCCTCTTTTAAAATCGTCCAGTTTCTGTATTTTCTGTCACTTCTCATTTTCTCCATGCAACAGCATTTCACCTCACACAAGGAACAATATCTGGTTTGTTTCTTTCCTTTTTTACCTCCACAGGTAAAATTGCAAATCATTTTGTGTTGTAGAGGGAGGTAAACTGTGATAATAAGCTGTAGTCTCTCTCTTATACACTCTCTGATTTGCTCACCACTGTTGCTTTTTCTACCTGTTTCCTCCAGTCATGATGATTAACTGCCATTGTTTCATGTCCATACGTGCTGGATTTGACTATTATTGGATGTCCCCAACCTGGGAATAATCTTCTGTAGCTTATCTATCCTTTGCGTATTGCTAAAAATAATACAGTAACCCTGTGAATTCACAATTATATTACATTTTGTCCATGCAACTAAATGTAGTTGCGTGTAAATGTTTAGAAGTACACTAGCATGTAGATGATATCAAAGCTAACAGGCAAACTTCCTGATTGGTCAAACAATAGAAGGCTTTTGAAAACGTTTATGAAAACAATAATTATTTTAATAGTTCAGTTTAGTTCACATAGTGTCACAGAAATTACACTCTTTAACTGTAAAACTACCATGTGCTGCGTTCGTTAGGCTCTTACAGTACCAACGCGGATATAATGTATTAAGGGAAATGTAATTTAGGCTTTGAGGGAAGTTATTTTAATTATACACCTTTTCTCCAAAACCTGCTCAATTGAGAAACTAGCCAAGTTTAGAAAGCCATTTCCCAGTTATTACTGCTATTTTACAAAAGTCTATCTTTTAATGTGGAATAGTTATATGAAATATTAATGTTAATATTATGAAATGTTATAAAATATTAAGTTTCAAATGGAACCGTATTGAGGTTAACGCAGTTAGCTGTAAATTACACAACAGACAGGGAATAAAAGAGATCAGAAAAAATCAGATCCCGGATCACTGAATGGTTTTATTTAATGGATTGAAAGGACAGAAAGACATTAAAAGTCAAATGTCTCCGCTAAATGAAATCTAGCATAAGGTCAGATAAGCTAAATGAGCCTAAGTTTAATATAGATCATGCTGTATGAAGAGGAGTTGGAAGACAAAAAATAAACATGTCTTATTTAGATACAAACCAGACTAAGGTTAAAGGCAGCTTGTCTTTACAATCAAAAAGTAGGCTGAGGTTTATGTTTAAGATAATTAAATCTAATGTTCTTATTAAATAATAATACGAACATTATACTCTATCATAATACTTACCTGTTATCTATAATTACAACTGAGTACACATGGGTTAACATACAGCTGGCGTTAGAAAAGCATTGTATTGCAATAAGATAGTTTGTGTACAATATTTAGACAATATACTATGAAGTTTCTGAGGAAAAAAAGTAATAGAAGTTACCAGTAAGGTGAGAATGTTGAGGTGTTGCAGTGGGCAGCACTTTATATAATGAGATTTATTTTTCCATGGAGCTTTTTAACAAAGTAATTAAGACATATTCTTTTCTCAATGACAACTGTTGCAACGCTGCCATGGAAACAGTGACAAGAAAGTTAAACTTAGAAATGGGTAACTACAGCAACTGTTAGCTCTGTGAACGTTCAAGCAGAGGTGTGCTAAATCACTGTGCCCATAAATTAACTGTCTTCATAATAGATGAGTGTTTTTTTATCTTCCATTGTGGGTGTTAGTTTTATTTCTTAATGAAACGTTCACATTTACATTTAAAGCATTTAGCAGACGGCCTTATCCAAAGCAACCAAAGTGCTTAAGCTTCACACACGATACTGTTGTGGTCAACAGATGGTAAGCATGCAAATTAGAATGTTAGCTGAAAGGGAAAAACAAAATGTTTGCTGTGCAATTACAAACAAGTGTTAACTATTACAAATACAAATAATTCAGATACAGTAACATCTATAGCAAAAGAAGCAAGCCATTGCAAGAATGTTTGATTAATTGAAGTAATGTTGAAATACAGACAAAGTTTGGAAGGTATGAAACCGGGTCTGTCTCTGCAGGCTGATCTGCAAATCTGATTGTGTTGACTGTGGTTAGAGTGACAGGTTGCTGTCCAGTGTGACACTAAGTTTCTTGTCTCTCTGTGGGGGTGAGTTGGTTGACTTTCCAAATGACAGAATGATGGGATTATTTGTTGAGGTGAGCAGCAGCTCGGTTTTTGATATTTTAACTTTAAATGATGATGGCTGCTTATCTAGGAAAGGAAAGAGTGAAATGATTATCGACTGCATAGAAGCAGCTATAGTAAATGATAACATTGAGTCATTTGGTGTAAACATAAAATAAAAGTGGTCCAATTACAGATCTCTGTGATACAGAGATGTAGAGTGTGCGAGTAGATCTAGCAAGTAGAGTGTGGAGAGGAAGCATTTTCTTCCATGATATTTGGTAGATTATTTTCTGCTGGTAGAAAGTGAAGTAATTTCCTTTGGTGAGGTTGCTCTTATACCTGTGGTTTGAGGTCTGGTTGAACAAACCATGTTCTAGGGGTCTAGGACTTTACTGAGGAAAGGTGGTGAAGATACCAGTATGTGGTTCTGAACGTATGATGGGTTAAGTGCTTTGTAGCCATGAGGGACATAACCAGACATTAAGGAGATAAGATGATGTGGAGTTGATTTAAGGGAGTAGGTCCTGTAAGATGGAGGGGAGCAGGGGTGACTGGAGGGGGTCCATATGGTATATGGTGGGATTGTTGGACTCCAGGAGCTTGTGAACCTGGTCTGTCTGGAGAGGGGAGAAACTAGCAGTTTTTGAGAAGGGTTTGTTGGCATAGATTGTGGAGGGAAAGATAATTATGTACTGATGGGCAGAATCTAGTTTTTAGAAGAAAATGGTAAAGTTACGAAGACAGAGAGAGAGAGAGAGAGAGAGAGAGAGAGAGAGAGAGAGAGAAAGAAAGAAAGAGGTTGGCGAAACTGGTGGGTTAATTAGTGGGGAGAAGGTGCAGAGTTTTTTTTCTGGGGCCTGAGGCAACAACATAAAATATTGCTTAATAGAAGCTTATCTTGGCCAGTGTGATCGCAGCCGAAAAAGCTGCAAGTAGTGAAGAGAATGAGGCAAGGTCACCTGTCTGAAATATATGCATCTGGGTAAAGGAAAAAGGCTAAAATAGTACCAAAAAATAATGCTGGATCAGAGCAGCCTTTGTTTCTCAACTTTGTTACTTTCATAATAGGGTTTATGTTGAATTTCATAATTTATGATCATTTTTTATTCATTTTATACTGTATTCTACTATCATACTATATTCTACTATTATACTATATTCTACTATTATACTATATTCATAATTTTAAATTTAACACTAATCTCATGCTTTAGATAATTGTAATTGTTATTGTTGTGTACATGTATTTATGCCAGCTCTAAGAAGCATTAAACAGACCATAATAAATACACCTAAATGCCACTTCAGATGCTGCCACCTCCTGAGTGTAAATATTGCTAAATATAGCTATATAGAGTGTAAAGAAGCACCGGAGGTGTTGTCAGTGAGGGGCTTAGGAAGGTGTTCATCTCTATGAAGTTGGCTGAGGAACCAGGTGGATGATGATTAACTGTAATGCTGAGACGTGGGCTTCAGTGCGGATACAAACAATATAGTAAAGAGCAGTATGAGAGAAGGGATGAAAGCTTTTCTCCTCGAGTGCCTCTTCCGGGAACATCACTGTTATTGTATGCAGTGTGTTGACACAAGCAGAGAAGTGAGAGAGTGAGGATTGTGAATCTAAGTTAATCTGCTCAGTGCAACTTTCCTGAAAAAGATGAACACATATAGTGTGTCCTGAGGGCGGAACAAGTCAATGTAAAACTATTGGAAAATGGTCCACAGCTGTGGAAGGCATCCAGAGAGAGATACTATACTTCCAATAGTGTTATATTTAAAAGATAAACCCTAAATCTATTTTTAAAGGGTTGGTCGAATATAAGTTAAGCTCTGTTGACACTATTTGTTGCATAATGTTGATTACCACAGAAAATAAATTAGACTTTTTGTACTGTATTGATGTACATGAAGTACCAGGCAATAGGTATCAAATTATTACTGATTCCACAGTATAGCTTCAAGACTTAAACTTTGTGTAGTTGTGTTACAGATGTGAGAGAATCACTTATTGACCTTGTCTGTGCAAAGTTACAACAAATCTTCATTCACCACTTAACTCCAGTAAACATAATAACTTACCATAATACCCTTAAGGATACCAGGAAAGGTCTGTTTACATGCAGCAAATATCACTCAGGTAATGTATAACCAAACGTTCGTCCACCCCAAAATATATTTCCACCTCAAAAAGAATGCTTTAGACAACTTTAAAAAGGTAAAAGGTTTTACTGAATGATTCATACAGAGTAAGTGCTTTAAAAAAATACAAGCCTCACATTTTTGCATTAAACTTGAGAATCATGGAAATATTTCACTTCTAAGTGTGTTACTGTAATCTTTAAGCTGTAATACTGTCATTTACTATTCCTGTGGTAATCAACGCAAATGCTGTCAATAGAGCTTTTCTGGTATTGAACACATTCCATCGAACCCTGTGTGCTGTTTCTCTGAAGATAAATAAATGCAGTTCTCTACTATTCTCAGGCATTCCCATGCTAACAATTAAAATCATTGCCTTTTGTTTTATCTCGTCCCAGAATGGAAGTGGCCAGGGAGGAGAAGTGCGAGTTCCTGCCCTTCCTGTCACCCTGTGAGTGACAGCAAGCTCATCAAGCAGGATGAGCGTGTGGTAGGCCTGCAGTTCTGCTGCACCGAGGAGCAGGATGACGCCACCTGGGTCATGGATGAGGAGTGGGTCGTCCACCTCAAAGCTGACTTCATTATCAGCGCCTTTTTGCTCTGTGCCGAATTATCCTGTTGGTGTGGTCACGGTTTGAACCTTACAGCCCGCAAAAGACAAAGCTGGTATTAACTGAGCTTAAATTTGTCTGGGGTTATTAATATTTCAAATCCTTAAATAGTTGAATACGCGGTGCATTGTTAGAGTCAACAAAACAATGAATTAATTTCCCATGATGCTCAGATTGTATTTGTTTAGCAGACAGTGTAGCCTGAAGATACTCAACAGAACGATTGCAATACATATATTGTAGTCATTGCATTCACCCTGCGATATATCGTGTTGCCACTTGGACCAGCCAGACAGCTTGTTCATGTTTATTTTCTTTTGGTGCAGTTTAAAAGAGGCACACTGAGGTGTAAGGTGTGATGGTTTACCTGTGGTCCATCCAAAGATTTCCCCAGCAAGTCATCACAGAAAGCAGACTGTTCCCTCATCAATAAGCATTCAGCATCGCCCCACTTATCTTTCCTTAGCAGATTTTAGTAGCCACATTGTGATAACCGTGACTCTGAGGGAGAGGCAGGAGATAAGACCCTTAAAATGAGAGGCTTGTTTCATTATGGGAATCCTTTATCAATCCACCATCACAAATACAGCCTAATTTCACCTGATTACCTCATAATATCTCCACACATATTATGTCTGAATCACACATACTGTGGTTTTGACTGTGTGTGTACAGTTAGGTCCAAGCGTCTTGTGAACAGCTAGTGAAAATGCTGCTTTTTTCCATTTGAATTACTTGAAAATATTATGAATTGTTTTTAGTTGTTGATTTTTGTTGGTTATCTTAAGATAATCTAAAAGCTATTGTACTCTTGCACTTTACAAGTGTACTCTTACACAACTCCTAAGTTCATAACCCCAACTTCTTGTTTAAGTAGGAAACGCTAGAATGAACACTGTTATTGCAGCATGATATGAGATTGTTCCGAAAAGCATCTTGTATGGAACCAAGGAAATCTGACCTTTTGGAGTTACAAATTTGCTTATTTGAGCAAAAACCATTTGAAATACTGTAAGATTGTTCTGTAAAAAAATCAAATTTTTACGTCATAACATTTCTTTATGCACAGACTTCATGTTCGTTTCTTTATTTCTGCATTTAAATTTGATTTTATTTGAATCCCAGATTTTCAATGCAGGCTCAAATATATATATAATTTTTTTTATAAAGGTGTGTGTGTTGGCACATCCATCCAGCTGTTTTTTTAACCTTTTCACGTTTGGTTTTTCTTGTTTTTACTTAGCGCTTTGTTGTCCCAGTGTTGTTGCTCTCCAGCTGACCTGTCATCCATCCTAACCACTGCAATGAGCGGAGAGCCATTTCATCACTGACTTGAAGCTCAGAGATACTGAGTTTATAAATGCCACTCACTCCCCGCACCTTGTCCAAGATATGAATTGCTTATCCACTCCAATAGCCAGCGGAGGCGACAGAAGAGAACCATGTCACTGTGCAGAGAATGGAAAAGCTGAGATTGTGAGGAATTCTCCTGCAATCTTAGGTGGGCATGCTGGCCAGTGATTAGATCACCGCTGGCCGGCGGGATGGGCAGCTGACTAGCCACTTTTACCACTGTGCTAAATTTTTGCACGATGTTAAAAAATTACTGTCTGCGCTCAGATCTGCACCCCTCATCCCACCACAATCCCAGAATTCCCAGGAAACACATTGGATCATGTGGTGAGTTGAACCCAAAACAATCCTAATTATACAGGGAGTCCTTATTGACTGATTAGTCATTAAGACAATCTATTGACTATTATAGGCACTGACATATATATTTTGCACATCCTTGTTTCCTTAAATGAATACGCAATAATTTTTAGCCATTCTTTGTCTTTCTTTCATCCATTCCGAAATTACTTCATTTACTGTAAAGCTTTTGTATTTCTTCCCGCCAGTGTCTTTCTTACTGTATTTTACACAACGGTATGCATTTCATCTTCTAATGGAGCTTGGCAATGAGCACTTGTATGAGAAGTTACTCTGGAGAGTGCTACTGGATTCTGAGAGGAGGCCATTTCATTCTTTCCTGAGAAGATCTCAGGAGTCCCTTAGATTTGTCACACTCCGCAGCCCGCGCGTGTGTTGTGCATGAGAGAGAGGGAGAGATGGGGTGAGGGGCAGACAGGGATATGAGGATGTCTCATTATTCATTTTTATTTTTTATTTTTTTTTAAAAAGTGATGAGGCCGGCAGTCTTCATGATCAGTTGAGACTGGGGATTCAAATTGAAAAAAATGTACTCGATAATAACAAGCATGGAGAAAGCATCAACAGGCCTGTCAGGGTTAGAAATTCCTCTGCTTGTCTCATGCAGGCATCAGCACAGACTGTCATGTCTTCATTTTCGGCGCAAATAATATTTAGCAACCATACAGTGAAGTGAACCGTTGCCCCAAAAATTATTTAGACACTTAAACCTCACTTAAAAATGTTTAAATGTCATTCCGTTATGTAGCAAATTACGTCATTGTATCAAGCAGATTTTGTTTGGAAGACATTTAGCACAGGCAAAAATTTAAAGCAAAACTTATCACAAACAGATGTGACAAACAGTTGGGTTGTCAATAGTAGAATAATTATTAGAATATTCGAAATTACATCACATTTAAAAATAAAAATCTTATTTATATATATACATATATATACATTTTTGGTGTCTGTCTCTTTAAGGGTCAAAATATATAATAGTATAAAATAATATATAATAGGGCCAGAATATATATAGTATTGGTTGTGCACCAGTATACCTTGTCATATTTATAATCAAGAGCTGCAGCCTGCAGCAGTAGCTTTGATCTGTGTGACATTGTGTGCAGGTACAATGGAAAGGCCATGGATCCAATCAAGCTGACTGAATGGGGGATACCTGAGTGAAACCCTGCGTGTTTGCCGGCGGAGACATCACCAGCTCGGCCAACACTATCGTTGAGCCTGTCTGTGATGGCAAACCAGCCTCCTGGAACATACACAAGTACATTCAGGTGGGCCCTCCACTGAATAAACCAATCCAACTCGTTCCGAATTTGGACGTTTTGCGCAACATACTTAGTGTTAGCCACAATTGCGTGTAGCTGTGAGTGCGTGCTTCACATTATGAGTCACTGCCAGCAATTTTCAGCATTAGCATAGCACTCAGTTTTACACTAACAGTTTTTATAGTGAGAGCATTATTCCACTGGGACTTTTCTCTGTTGTGACATCTTGAGTGCTTTGTGGCTGAGGCACTCAAATAGAAGACGTTTCTTCCTTTCGATTACCAAGCTAAAGACTATTTTCTGTGATTTTGTGCTAAAGACTAAGTAACGGCATGCGGAGAAGGTTCATGCAGAGGTTAATCACTAATGCAACTGTGGACAGAGAAAGTCATGCTAAACTGTCAGATATTTGTTATTGGGTTCAGCCGTTCAACATCATGTTTTGATTTTAGGGGTTTTGTGTGGAGATATTCTGTTCTGTCAGTGTACCTGTTTAAATCTGTGTTTTAGCTTTTAAAGTGTTTTTAACAGTCTGAGTTTGGAATTGACAACCGTGTTGGCGAACAGGTGTTGAGTCATTTTTACTTGTATAGCGCTTTGTAAGTCATTTCAATCATTTCAAAACAGCTTTTAAAAAAATAATATGGTGGTTGGTTTTTAAGTACCTGTTAAGCAGTACAGTGCAGGCTTCCCTTATGTTACTGTCTTTAGGGTCAGGGGCCCTGTGATCCAGGAGACCCTTTCTGATCTCTATGACATCTTCTCTTCATTAGGCTTTATAGCTCAATTAAAAGTCCATTATGTTACCAGAGCAAAGATCATGGGTTCGATTCCCTGGTAACACATTTTCATTAAATGTATACCATAAATGCATTGTAAGTTCAGATAAATGCACATATTTAAATAATATTTAAAAATAAGTGTACATTTGTGGTTTCTCTAATTACTCCCTAATTCCACAGCATCATTGATATGTTAGACATCAGCATCGATTAAATTCCCAAACCCATTTGGGCTGACCAGTGCTCCCCACACAATCACTGCAGCCATGATCCGTAGAGCCTTTAAGCAGGGCTGAGGCTTCGCCCTCACCAAGACCTTTGGCCTGCACAAGGTATATTTGTGTATATTTTATTATACACATGCAGGAACATAGGCCAGAGGCTTTGTATGTATGTGTGGTAGGACTTGCAGTGTGAAGTGTGCATGTGATTTCTGCATTACAAAGTATCTGCAGAGCATGTTCTTATGGAAGGCTACAGCACTGGGGAAAGCTAACAATAATGTGAGCCTTTCCAGCTTGTGAAACAGCTCAGCACACACACACTCATACACGCATATGCACACACTACCACCAGCCATAATGAGCCACATTCTGGTGGTTTTAAAAATGCTGGAAAACCAACAACCCTCCCATTAGGCAGCCATGCATCTGCCTTGTTAGCAACGTAACATTTGTTCTTGACAGGAGGTTAAAAAAATACAGAAACAGGCATGAGTTGTTTATTAAACTCCGGCACAAAATCTTTTTGTTTTAATTTACTTTCTAATTCAAGTGATGGGGAAATTAATCGGTAACATCTGTTTGTTTTGGGCTTACTGGCAGTTCTTGATTAGTGGAGCTAGAAATGGAAATAGAATAAAAAAAGAAGGCAGAGGAGAGACAGAGCACAGGGTTTGAGTCGTATCAGGCATCGCCATGGCAACACTAAGAGGCGTCTGTGCAGCTCTTCGATCTGAGCGTCAATTTCACAAGGAATTTCAAAAAGCAAATGACAACGTTTAAGGAACTTCTAAGAAAAAAGTACGAAAAGAACGAGGCACTGAACATTGCAAAAAGAAAATCACTTTTAAAACCTAGTTTGTCTTAAATACTGCATTCACGTTGTCCCCGAAATTTCGTATATCATTTTTTTGCCAGTAATTTCTCTGCAGGATGTCAAGAGCAGTGCTGGAAGTTAACGTTGCATTACACTGATTTTGGAGTTGATTTTCAGGGGGATTTTTGCCTTTGACTTCATAATGTTTTTGCTGTCAGCTACATTCAAATGTTTTGGTAACCCGACAGATTTTTCATGAATCAGTGCTGTTTTTATGTAAACATGAATAAAACACACTCAGCAACTCTAAAAACCTAAAACAAAACTCGTCGTATTCAAACCCCCCCACACAAAAAACTATTCTGTTTTAGCTACTCCTTCAACAACGTTTACGTCAGATATAGGATGAACTAATTAGACAGTTCATCGGTGTCTTCAAAAATACACTAAGATACATTAACTGTCACAAAGAACAAATCAGGTTCTTTACTAAGGACTTTGTAGCCCAGGTATTTTGCATTTGTGTCATTATGATTCCACAACATTATTTCCACAACACACTGTTAATTTGAACCTGGCTCATAAATATGTGGCATTACCTCTAATTCACCTCATTTCATACTTTATACTTCAGCCCTGTCAACAGTGGGCTGTAGAGTTAATAATTCCCTTACCTTACACTACAGCAGAAAGATGAGGCCATATTACAATAAATGGCTCATATTGCTCTCCACGTGCTGGAATGATGCACTGAAAAATCCCCTATTCTCTCTCCCATGCAGGATAAAACCCTTTAGTGTCAACACATTCTCTGTGGCTCTAGGCAGTGCTGTCATTAGAACATAGGGGGCTTCTTTTTAATATCCTGTTCTCCAGCTCTAAGCTGTGCTAAGATGGGTCCTCCGCAGCATCGATAGCACTCAGACACACTGGATATGAAAGTAGTTGCTGGCGTATGTGTTGAATGGCTAATTTAGCTAGCACTAACAGGGGCGCTAAGCAAGCGGGCGGCACTCTTATTAATCATAATTAATGAGATGCACTGCATATGTAAATGTTTTATTTTTCCCTTCTCAAGATGCGAGTCCCTCAGGAATTGGCACTACAATGATTTGGAATGGGGCCCCGTTAACACAGGCATTTTTGAATGCACTAGTGTCTTGTTCCACATATCTGAAGATCCTCAGATTCGTAAGAGCAGGTCACATGGTCTGACACCTGTCAAACACTAACTGCTTTAGGTTCAGTCTAGCACCTTGTTCACAAAGCTAAGCACTTTAAAATAGACTTTTATTTGAAATAGATGTCTGAGTACCATTTCTATTGATCTTAGCTGCAGTAATTCATTAAAAATGGAGAAGCGCATTACTGTCAGGTACATATCTAATTTCTTTACTGAATCTGATGCTGAAACGATGCAAATAACTTCTGCTAACAGACTCTGATATCAGCGAACACAATTCATTCATACCCCACTGAACAAGACTTGTAGAGCTGATGCATTTTGGAATTGCTGATGGATTAGAACATTCAGTCTATTAAGACGTAGATACAGCATTGCGCACTTTCTTTGCAGCTACGTTATGCAGGTAGGCAGGGGCCATCACTTAGTCAGAGCTATGCTAATTGTAGGGTGACTGATAGCTGCTATTGTTCTTTTATGCGAGGTTGATTGCCTATTACTCATATTTTTAAAATCTCATGAGCTGTCAGATCAGCTGGTTGGAGACAATCTTAATGCCGGCTGATTTTTGATGGAGTTCATTATACCCCTGCAAAGTCATGATGAATTCGATAGTTAGCGAGAAAAGGAGGTGAGGTGGATTTTTGCAGAAAATACATTTTGTTTCCACTGTCACATTCATCATAACATTGTCTGGGTGGCTCCTGACAAACCTCTCCAGCTATGCCCACTTTCTCTGCTACTGATTTAGCCGGTTGGTTATGGATATGGAGTGGTGTGGTGTGCAGAGACAGACCTCACTCACTTCCTGCATAAGAAATAAGCCCATCCCCTGCTGTTAAAAATATATTCAATCATTGCCATAGCTCAGACAGGAGCTTATCACACCTAAGCTTTTAAACACACCACTCCAGGCAATGAGACTTAATATCTGCAGTATAAAACAAGGATGACTGAGTAGATCAGATCCACATCTCCTAATTCGCCTGTAATTGCGTAGCGCTTTATCCAATTAAGTTAGTATGTAAGGTGTGAGCATATTGTGTCTTGTCTTTCCTCAAAGCTGTTTGAGTTTGACTGACAGATCTGTTTTGGATTGGTAGATATTTTCATGTAGGGGCTCATAAAATGTGTGTAACTCAGTATGGCAAGTTCTCATCTGATGGGCTTCTAATTTAAATACCAGTGTCAGAGTTAAAAAAAATTGTGGGTTAAAATTTAGTGTCTCTAACAGAGTATTGCTGAATTTCCTACCTATAGTTTACAATCACATTCCTGTAATTTAATTGTAGGTAATAATTTTGATTAACATTTTGACTGTTTATTAAATTAAATCTGATGTCTCCCATGGCTTTATGGGATAGCAGGGACCGTATCTGCTAGGTTTAAAGGTGGGGCCCTTAGGACCTCAAAGGGCCAAGGGGGACAACATTGAAAGTAAAATATTTGTCAGGTGTGGTAACCCATACCCAAAATGTGATTTCTGCATTTAACCCATAAAAGATGAGGAGTGAACACACGCATACACAGAACAGTGGGCAGCTGTTCCTGGTGAGCAATCAAGGGTTGCAACCTGCCCGTATTAGAATTAAACCAGTAGGCCACAACTGCCCCCAAAAATCCCAGCAGGATTTGTGTAGCATGTATAATAAGTTAAACCATTTTACACCAAAATACAGCATTAATAAAAGTAATTCAAAATCATGCTTTGCGTAATGCACATTTTTAAGAATGCATCCAAATATAGCATGCTTATGCAATTACCTGCGTAGAAAACTCTTGACAGGTTTTAACCCCATACCAAAGCTCAAGGTTTTGTGCTGAATCATTGTTGAAGTTGGGTATTGTGGTCTAGTTAGGGTGAATTTCTGTACTTGCTCTCTGTCTCTTTGTAGCTAAGGCCCTGAGAAGACAGGCAGCCCACTCAGTCCCTCACACCCATGTGGGCCAGCCAGAGCAGGCAGGAAATCAATGGTGACTGGGGATAGACAGCTGCCGCCCTGCAATTAATGCCAATTTGTTATGTGCATGTATCTCTTTAGAGACATGGTGTGGGTGGAACTTTCCCTCACTGATTCGGATACCTTGACTACACAACACTGGAGAGAGAGGTAGATAAAGAGGGAGAGAGGGGGTGTCTACTCTTAGAGGTGAATTTGGATGGCTTTACATTTGTAGATGTGTCTGTGAATATGAATGATTTCAATGAATTATTCACATCTTGGCCTGTTTAGTCAGTCTGTGCAGTTATTAACATATACTGTACTTTTGCAGTGGATTGTTAGGTCGTTGTTAGCGAGTTGTGAGGTTTCTTTGTGTTGTCCACTAAATCCAACATCCTACATCTGGCTAAAATATACATTTTCATAAAGTAGAAAATGAGGCTGGTGGAAAATGTACATTTGTCATTATTTACTAATCCATATTGTGTTACAAACCTGTATGACTGCCTTTCTCCTCTGGAACATAAAAGGAGAAATTATGAACAACATATGTGGGCAACGCTTTGCCATTTTATCTGGTTTGTGTCATGTCTTGTTTCTTTTCTTTTATTATTTCCTGCCACTTCTTTGTCTGTTCATGTCTATAAAGACCAAAAGCCCGTAAAGAAAAAGTCCTTCACGCTAGCCTGTGATATTTTCACATAAAGAGAAATTTTCATGACAAACTATAAACAACAGTGAAGGGACAATAGTTTTGTGTTTAAAAGCCAATGCATGTATATCAGTGCATGTTGTTTCCTTGAGTGTGTCTCTTAATTCACTATCGCTCCAGGTGTGCTGTAGTATAGCCAGTCCTTAGCTCAGACTCGTTTAGCCGAACATGCTACAGATGCTACAACAACATTCCGCAGTGCTGAATGGACTGTATGCCAAAGCCTTATTAAAAGACACACCGAAAAAAAATTAAAGCTGTTCTTAATGGCATGTGTTCTATCAAGGCTGACTTGATAGCTATTCAAAAATAATAATAGTAATTTTGAAATTAACATCTTAGTTTTCTTGAAATTTAAAGTTCCTCTGACTTATTTTAAAGGAGTAGGCATACTTGTCTGTTTTACCAGTGAGCTGCCATACACTTAGAAAAGTGACTGTATCGTTCTGCTGACATTGTTTCTGTTTGAGGTTTAGAAAAATCCAACCAACAACCGACAGGACTTCTATAGTCTGTACTCTGTACCAGAGAATCCTTGTATGTGAAAAAGAATCACATTTGTTCTTATTTTGTGCTGAAACCTAAATACTTAAGTGTTAAGTGACATTGAGGTCATATACCATTGCCAAACACTCGGGCTGGAACGTTACATGACAGGGGTGCTTGCAACAAACATTTTGGTGCGCTAGTTAAACCTGCGTGGGGATGTTAGCATGTAGCAGTTTTTTTATGTTTGCCAAATGCAGGTGTCGTGTGTGGGAAGTTTGAGTTTCATGACAGAAAAGAAATCATTGTAGTGACTTTTTAATCAGTGTACATAGAGCGTGGGAGTTTTTAACCAAACTTTTCATTCCTTACTTTGTTATAAGATTTTTTTTAAAGATATTTTTATCAGATGTGAATCATGTTCAGTCACCTTTATGAGACCTTAGAATTGAGAGTGCCGCAGCGCTTAACAGCTTGACTTATTAACGGATGGAAATAAGCACTTTATTTTCCAAGGAGATTTAAGAGAAAAAAAGTTCTAAACGCACAGAAATTGTACAAATAAATTCACAGCATAAAAAGTTTTTGTTTAATTGCTAAATAAGAGTAGTAGCTGAATGCCCTTAATAAAGTCAGTTTAGAAGAGGCTACAAAAACATCTTAGTATCGCTTTGCCCTGCTAAATGCTGGTTTTATAGGCCTTGGAGAAATACTTCAGGCTAGCAGCCTTCACCTTTTTGTTACGTGTTTTCGAAGGCTGAGATCTTTTACTCTGTTGTGTATACACCTTATTGTGTCTTTATAGCTTCAGTTAAGCCATTGAAATCAGCTGTGAAACGTGTACAAGACTCAAAGATTGAATCTGTAGCTTTTCATTAGTGATCTGTGAAAAGCCATCTGTGATGCTCAGATACCCACTGCCTCCTTTCATACACATACACATTCATATTTATATTCATTACAGCTCATGTGGTTTTCTGGTAGTAGATAAATCATAATAACTCATGATTGTAATGATTGTTTCTGCAAAGGAATTCATATGCATACTGTATAATACATATGGATACTGTATAATACATATGGCTTATTCTGTAGGTGAGTTGCGAGTCTGATTATATAATCCATGAGTATGCAGAATATAAGTGTGCTTGTGTCATTTTTGAGCTTTTGAAAAAGTTTATTTGAATCCAGAAGTTTTTTCAATGCAGGGACAGTGCACATTCTTGTCATCATTCTTGTAGCTCTGTATCCTTGCCAAATACTTTATAGATACTTTATACTATTCACTTTATAGAATGGAAAGCATGGACTTATTAACTCTGAAGAATCTGTGTAAATGAAAACTGGAGTGGAACTGGTCTGGAAAAATGTGAATGTAACAATTAGTAAAATGGCCATAACAGCTGAAAGTTTGAAACGGCCGCTGCCAAAATGTACACAGACAACCTGTGCGCCTGTTCAGATGGAACGGAGTACATTTGGTAGTAAAACAAAATCCAGGAACATCCAGGCTGCTTTAATGGATCTGCAAGGCCTGCTTTGTGGAAGCACACAAAGAAAAAGGATATTAACATTAATTTTAAAACTTTGTTTTGCCCATTTGTGTTACGGTCCAAAACAGAAGTGTGGAGTTATCTGTACTAGTAGATGGAAAGCAATTATCAGCTTCATGAATGCAGAGGCCATTTACCTGTTTACCATGTCACATCCTGAAGAAAATGGGTTTGCTTTGGCACAGGATCTAATCTGCAGTCAATAGCCGTGGTCTCCAACGTTGTACTTCCGAGAATTTGCTTACATAACCTGCGGGCAACGATTGTATAAGGTGTAATTGTTTTGCAATCTCCACTCACCCTGATCTGAGGCACATGCCACTTTTAACTCAAGGATGCGGGAAAATGTTCAGGCTGAGTGGAAAAAGTAGCTGCAGGAGCTGCTTTCTAGTCTCTCACAGCTAACTGTATGTCAACGTAATGATGGCTATAGTCATAGAGATAATTGTGGCTTAATGCTTTTCTGTGTCAGCTTAAAAAATAGCCAGGGCATTGTGGGCTGTTTAAATGACATGGAGACAAATATTTAACCAGCGATTTTCTTAGAACTGAGTGACAGTGATGGTGATGAAGGAGACGGAGGCGGAGCTAAGGAGGGGTGGTGTTAGGAGCATAAGGAATGGAAGGCATCTGTAATTACCTTGCAATATGCCTCCAGGCCAGCCTATCGGAGGGTTTCCTTGGATTCTCGAGTACAGCACGCAACATGAATTTGATCACTCCCTTATCATATGTGTTTCCTTTTAGGAGAGAAGCTGTCTTAAAAGGATTAATGGGCTGTACTGGCATGATAAGCCCCTCAGTTTGCCTAGGCTTGCTGCTGACCTCCTCTCTGACATAAAGAGTGTGTGTTAATTCAACCCAGGCTATGTATGATAGGTTAACGCATGCTAATGGGCTGAGAGAAGTAGAGATTATTTACTTACCAATGGATATCATTCACACATGTTACCTTAAAGAAGGAACTCATTACGAATGGGTACAGTATGTGTAGGTGGATAAGCACAAAGGGAAGGTGGGCCATCATCATTGTGTGTGAACGTACGCTGACTGGGTGTAGTAATCTCATTGGCGTATTTGTGTTTATTTCTGTTGAATGTTGTGTTTGTATTCTCTCTTTACCTCAAACATCTTAAGATGACGCTCTGATCTTGCCCTCTCAACATCAAACCAGAGTGATTTGTACACCCCTGTTTTTACATTCCTGCCATTAGCTTTGAAGGCAGATGTTGAAAATTGATACACACCCGCAGGCAGCAAAATCACGGCAGGTTTCATGTTTGGAGGCTCATCACGTAGCTGTTTATAATGGGAAGATCCTCCAGTATCTCTTCAAAGCTCACAAAGGTAACTGGGTGCGCTCAGTTATCTTAATTGTTTAAAATTGTGTGGCTCCTAATTAACTCATGCAAATGAATCCTAATTGCTCTTGCTAATGGGCCATGGTCTTATTAATTCATTTATCATAGTTTATCATAGTTTTCCCTTAATTGTGAATAAAACAGGTTGAAATATGTTTGATGGATGCTTATATCATGAAAATATAAAAAGCATTTGTAGAATTTAGCATTGACGCTTGATGCTTTTCAAGGGAACAGTTTGTTCTCTCACACTGTTTTATAAATATTCAACCTAACAAAAACGGTCTGTGTTCTGCCTTAAATGCAGTTTAGTGCATTGACAAAGTTTCTCTCCTGCAGGATTTGGTGTCACCATGAATTGTGTGTGGAATCACCTCAGGTCACATTTTCGGCGCCGACCAGGGCACCTTCTTCACCATTGAGCTCATTAGTAAGAAAACAGTAGCCTACTGGTGCAAGAGCATGACCGAACTCATAGCCGACCTCCCCAAAATGTAAGTTCACTTTCTATGACTTCTGTAATCTTTATCTGTCCTCTCATCCCTGCAGAAGTTTTCTCATAATATGATTCATTACTTTTGTTTCCCACTTTTTGTGGATGGGAAAGCCTGTCAGGGTTTTATCAACGGCCATAATTCTCTGTAATAGAGGTACTATTGTTCCCTGGTTTTCTGTCCCTCAGTAATTCCAGTGGCTTTTGCTTTGTGCATGTTAACTGCTTCACAAGTAATTGCTTAACGGAATCTCACTAATAGAAGATTTTCCAAGGTTTTCATTTATCTCTGCCGATTTCTCGCAGTTGCTTTGTGGGTAGATGACAACAGCTTTTTGTAGTGTTTTTTCATCGCAGTCAGCCATCTTTTTTCTCTCTAATCATTTGCAATGAGACACCCTGTTTGGGCACAGAATAACTTCCTCAAGTTTTGTTGTCTGCCTGCTTCACTCAAGGGTGAGATTAATTTTGGATTACAGGGTGTAATTATGAGGCACAGCATTTTCCCCACTAACCTTCTGAATCACTCCTTCACCCAAATGTGTGGCCATCTGGTTTCTTTTAATCTTCAGAGGTCTTCATCACGCCTCACATTTCTTAATTCTTTAGCTCTGTTCCAAAAGCTAGCGCCATACATCGTTTGCTGCCTTCTAAAAAAGCATCATGACAGCTATGGAACCTGATAAATGACTGATAAATGATAAATGATTAAAACACTCTACATGAGCAGCAGCTCAGTGTGGCTCACAAACAACGCACCGCATGGAAGACGTAATTGATATAAATAGTGTTTGTTGGTAACATGTTGCTAGTTAATAGCATGCAGAACTATTTGGTACAATACTTCATTTTTAATTACGTTGTACTATTTTTTACCAATACATTCTAATAGTGAATAAAATATATTTATTTTTGACCGTTGTCCTGCTTCGACCACCATTTCAGATGTATTTTTTGCATTATGGGATTGCCTTTCCACAAGGAATTCATGCAAAAGTGCCGGGAATTCGACAAAACGGAAGTATCTTACAGGGACGCATAATCATAATGTCTAGCTAATACAAGGTGCACTGTATTAAAAGACTGCCTATATACTAAATATTGTACAAAATTTACTACATTTTGGAAACACTATCTGTCTCTCTTTCTCTCCCCCTGTTGAACATCTAGTGTTATGATGATCTAGATTGATATCCGGACATTAGCATATTTAGATTGATAATGTTCATCGATTTTGGGCAGGTCACAGCTTTTCAATGCAGCCATTATCTCCATTTACTATTCATTATTCCAATTTCCTCTAGTGCTTCATGCAGGGCGTGTCATGATCCATGCAGGGCAGTGCTTCCTGCACTAAACATACTCCAGGGAACTCTGAAGTATGAGACCGGGCGAGCTCATCACACCGTGTGACTGCTTCTTGGTCAAGGGTGATGAGCACACAGTGCTGGATGAAATGAATACTCAGAGAAGCAGAATGAATAACGAACCCACTGCAATGATGTCAGATTACACCAGCTCCCATATTTCAGCCTCACAGAGGTTAGCGGAATGCCCTAATTGAAGAATAGATACGGTGTGTAGAGAGGGAAGATTCACAACAACCCCTCTCTCTTCTCTCTCTTTTTTTAAATTTGTATCAGTGGATGATTGACAGTTTCCACGGCGATGGGGGTCCCCAGAGGGGCAGTGTTGCCATTGTTGGCGGACTATTCGGTTACCTCAGCCCAGTGTTATTAAAGTGATAACAGGGTGATTCCTATGCGTCTCAGAGACTTAGTCTCTCTCTCTTTTTTTCTCTCTTCTGTTCTCTATCTTTCTCTCTCCTGATCCCTTTCTTTCTCACTCTCTCCCCCATTTTCCCCCCTTTCTCTCTTTTGTTCTCTCTCTTTCTTTCTTTCTTTCTTTTGTAATCATTCAGAGATTTTGTTTAGGCTAAAGTGTCTTCTAAAGCAAAGAAGCGGCATTTCGATATCACATTATATGTATAGACATAGACCCAGCCCCCCTTACACTCATTCTCCTGACACTAATAAAACCCTGACTGTACTTTTATTGCTGTGTCTTGGCCGGTCAGTATGTGCGGTTAAGCGGAGCTCCCCGGTGGCCAGAGGAGGTGGAAAAAGTGCTACAGGTCTCCCAGGCTCCAGGGAGCTCCAGAATGGATAGACTCATAAACTTCAACACTGGTGCTTTGCCCACCAACCACCGAGCTTTCCTTTCCGCACCCTCATCGCCGATTTGCTTCCGTTAAAACCGCTCTGCAAAGAGACGGCACACAACATATATCTTCTCCCTTTATGGTGCGATTACAGTGTCTCCGCATACAGAGAGAGTAATACAGCTAAATCCTGCCCTGCCACAGAGGAGCCGAATAATGCCGTCAGCATGATGTTTTTATTGTTTTAATAATATGCGCGTGCCACTGGGTATATACAAATGCACTGAATTATAAAGCAGCACAGTTTAAGGCTGCTAATAGCTTTTTCAGAGTGCCACTGAGTGCCAGGCTGTTAAAAAATGAAATAAATCAATAAATGGGGATTAAAAAGTGCCAGATTTCGTGCAAGCGCATCAGGTGAAATCGTGTTTCATCAGTCATTCTCAGTCCTGCTGAGGTCTTGTTCTTTTTCTATTCTTACCACTCTCTTATTCTGTTTCTCTCTTTTTGTCTAGATTATCATTGCCAGTATTTTGTGCGGTTACTACAAAGCTGATTGGATTGATTTGGTAAAGGTGGCTGATGAATTGTGTGTTGGCTGATTCTGTGTGTGTTTCACCAATTTTATAAGTTTGCTCTGTTTGCTTTTAAATGAATAGTTTGCCCATAAAAAACAATCACCTGAAAAATAAAGTTTTATTATTTTATAGTTAACTTTTATTATTACCTATTCGTTTTTTTCATTCCTGTATGCTGTTTTTTCTGCAGAACACGAGATGGGGATTTTTTTTTAATTCTGACAAAATTTCTTACCATACCAGCACAGGTCAAATCAGTCTAAGATGGTTGTTTTCTATAAAGGTTTAACTTAATGACTCTGTGAAGATTATCTGTCTTTTCTGCACAAAAATCTACTGCATAACATCAGTACACTTCAGTCATCACTATGAATTGTAATTTTCCAAAAATAACTGTTTGATGTTTCTTTAAAAATTCTCCTCCTCTGTTCCAAGAAAAAAATAACAGCAAATGGGTTTAAAACGACATAAGAGCGAGTAAATGATGACAGAATTTTAATTTTCGGGTACATTATTCTTTGAACACATCTTCTAACTTCAGAGATTAATTAGGCTTATTGAAACTGTAATAAGTAAATGGGAGTGAATCCATAAAAATTAGTTGTGATGTCGTGAAGATCTTGTTCTGAGGATAACTATTTCATTTACATGTTTGAAAGTCTGTTAATTTTGAGTTTTATTTTCTTGGCACATCGCAAAAAGAAGCATTTGTTTATCATATCACACAGCATTTCTCAACACTGTGACAAACAGAGTCGCATCCATATTCATAGCGTAAAGCCTCATTGGCTCTGTGGAAAGAGGCCTTTTCATTCAATTTGCATTAGATACAGTGTCATTGGATTTCAGCCTTTTGGGTGACAGAAACTAACTGTGCTCACAAACTGTGAAAAAGTTGTAAAAGTTGTGCAAAGTGTATGTTTGTCATGGCAGTGAAGCAAACAGCCTTCCTCGTCATGCTGCTCTGTTGCGCTTCTCTCCGTCTGGTAGCTAATAAAATTTCACCCAAAAACAGTCTCTGTCATCACCTGCCCACCCTTTAGTCATTCTGCCATACTTTAATCTGGTATGTTAATGATAAACATGGGACAAACATAATGATACATTTCTAAGTGAATAATCATTTTAAATCTTAGTGAATAACAAAGAATTTTGGGTTAACCAAAAAAGTATCCCTTTAAACCTACATTAAAAGGCTTTCACAGCAAGGGCCATAAAAATAACTATAAGTAAAACGATAACTACATTGACAGCCAATCAAAATCCATTCGAAATTTAGGTAAAATTCGAACGTAAAGCAACAGCAGGTCATCCACATCCATCTTTGTGAATGTGAAACTGCAGTGCACAAGCTTAGAATAAATTAAGCATGTTATTGTTACTTGATGCGGATGCTAATATCGGTATCATTATAATTATCCTTATAGTTATAGTTCTTGTTATGAACAGGTCTGGAGGCTTACAGTAATTAAACCTTCCAAAGAGCAAACACCACCATGAAGCTTCGTTCTCAAACTTCCAAATGCAGACAAGCTGCTTGTTCATTGTGAACTTGTACGTATGTGTGTGTGCTAATTCCCACCAGAGATTTGGTATGTATATAAACAGACAGCACTGATTTGGACAGGGGTATGTAAATGTAGACAGGACCCGGCATCACTAATGCTTTCTGCTACTGCTTCTCTAATTAAGGTGTCGTATCTCTTCCAGTTTGCCTCCTTGACGCCCTCACAAGCGTACCCAAGCACACACACATAGTGTACATTCAGTGAACCCACACACGTGCGTTTACATTGAGAAAACCTAGGAGAAGATTTGATTCGTGCAATGAGGAGGCTGGCGTGACAGTGAACTTCAAGAAAAATGAGGAAGACATATTTGTGAGGGAGGTTAGTGGGAAGTTCAATAAACAGTCGGTTAAGTCATTCTGTGCTTTTGTATTGGTATGACAGCCTCCTTCCACCTCAACATGCCTGTATTGTAAGACAAATTACAGAATGACACATTTTTACTCAATTTCAGTGGTTCACGTTTGTATTTTTATATTTTTTTTTGTTTGGAATTTAATGTGGAAAAAAATGAATTTTTTAAGACGTGCTTGTTTTTCAAGGCAATTGCTCGGCTGATTCTAAAATCACCCTCATAGGTGCTCAATTCTGCAGCTAGATTTATTTAACCAATCACTCAAACTAACCCAAACTATTCACAACATTAGCCCTCAGGATAAAACACGCAATTTTAGTTCAAGGACAAAAAATTGGCAAATCAGAAAACAAACCTTTAATAATTATTCAGTAGAAAACAATGCGTTTTGCAACTAAATGGTGAAGTAACAACATCTACGAGCTGGGGCAAATTGGGCCATACTAGCCAGCCAAGCCTTTGTTCTTTTGACGCTGCTTTTATGAAGTATTCTCAAAGGCCTAAGAGATTTTTTAATGTTGCCTCAGGTTGATAGTTCAGCCAAGGGACTGGTCAAAGACATTTGTGAACACTGATCATTAATTCATTCATTAGAAAAGTGCACCGTTTTAACCGTCCCAGCAGAATTGTCTATCAAAGGTGTCTTGATGCAGCTATGAGCTGGATGTGACCAGACAGCCGGGCTTTGATCACACTGAAGTGGTTAGTTGTTGTCAAAGTTCTTGTGTCACTTGTGATCAGTGTTTGTGTTGAGGCCACTGACTGTCTAATGGAACATATCCAGACATTTTCCACTGACTCTGTCTCACACACACAAACATCATTTATCAGACCCCAGCGGGTAAGGCACAGCTCAAAGCCTGGCCTGTATGTGAATGTTGAACTCGCTGGTATATTCAAGACCGAAATCTCGAAACTCATCTGGGTTATTAAGTGCAAGCCAACTACGCATGCAAGTCTGTCTGTGCTGTCTGGACAAGCAGTTAAAGTGGCTTTTGTTTTCTGTTAAAGTGGAGGGCTTATTTATTGCTGTTCTTTCTGGGTATGAAGGTATCAGCTTTGAAGTTTTGCTGCTGTACAGGGTACACAAAAGCCCTTTTTCACAACATACAGGTAATGCTATTGTTTTCTATAGTATTGTATAGATAACAATAGTATCTATACTATTGTTAGCCTTTACAAATACAATTGCTTCAGCTTTGTCATAGGAAGTTATCGTTTCCAGTAAGTTCAGTTTGTAACCAGAGCAACAAGGAATCTGCTAAGGTGTGTTTTGCATAAATATAATCTATTCTTATTTGCAATGCTCCCTTAACAACCAGTACAAGAACTGTTCATTAGTTGCCTTCTAAATTTTGGTTACTGTGGCCATGAAGCTGCATACAAATCTAAGATCACTGAATGCAACGTAACCGTTGGGCTCAGCTTGGGTATTGTTTGATTAAACACTCTTTACCATCTGGCAGTCTGACAAACAGATCTTGGTTTGACAGGGGAATCCAAATCTGACAGAGAAGGCTACTAACATTCCCAACCTTCCTTGAGTGTGTATTGCCGGCTGTAAAGTTTGATTTTGTAATCTAGAATGTGTAGTCTAGGGCTGAATTTACAGGTTATCTTTTTGCAGGTTAGCAGGTTATGTTTATATTAGTTACAGTTTAAAAATTGACCAAGTAAATTACAGATTAGTGTTCAAAACTGTCTCCTTACTCTACTTAGATTTACAAGGGTATGTTTAAAATAATGATTTATAATTTGACCTGCTGGGTCGGATTTAGCAGGAAATGGCAGTTTGCCTTTAACATACATAAAGTACATGAAGTAACCTACAATTTTATGTTTTAAACAGAGATGCTGATAGAGAAGAAAAAGTTACTTTAAAAAAAACTTTAAATAGAAAAGGCAATCTACATTTAACAGAATATGAAAAATGTAAAACTATAATAGCCCTTGAATTGTCTTTCAGGCTGCTTCTTCATATAGCAGATGGTTTCTTTTGAATGGGTGTGGAAGAGCTCAGTAGACTGCACAGAGCCCTGTCCCTAACTAGCAGTCAACTGATATGGTTTTTTAATCTCCTGAGGGCAAGGTGACCATAAGTGGCTGATATAATGATACATTGTGTTCTAAACAAAAGGTTAGCTTCTGTCAGTCAATCCCGTTTTACTTGCATAGCACTTTGCCCAGTGTGCACTGTTTCACAGGAGCTTTTACAGCGGCTATTTTAGTACAAGAAGATATTTTTATCCAAGTTGAATGTTGTGCCAAATTACTTTACCGGCATATCATGCCAGAATTATAACATATTTTTATAACATATTTTTAAAGGAAATGACATGATAGCAAATGTAATTCTTTGAATATATATCCATTTATTTTACAAATTACAAAACTTCTAAAAACTTCTCTCAAATATTTGAAAATGATTTTAATGTATTTAAACTGTCGGTAGAGTTTAAAATTGACTAGAACAAAAATATGAATTAGATGAGATGCATTATAACACCAACTGTGAGCTTTGCCTAATTGCCTTACATCAGTACAGATACCTCACTAATGTTGATGTGGCTGCATGGAAACAAACACCTATAACAATGTGTCAGACAAGTCTCTTTTCAGAAGAGCTTAGCTTTCCTGTAGCTCAGTGGTTAGAGCATGACATTAACAACGCCAAGGTCATGGGTTCGATCCCAGGGATTGCAGATAAAGTAGATAAAAGCGTCTGCCAAATGCCTAAATGTAAATGTAAGAGGCCACTCTGTTATTGCAGTCCAACTTCATATTATCCTTTATAATTTAGTGGAATTAAATGTTCACAAAGCAGATGTCCTCATCTGTTTGGCCACATAATATGCACTTTAGACATTATCAGCCCACCTTGGAGGAGATTTGCATGGTTCTGCCTGCCTCGTCTGTCATTTTGTGTCTCTCAAACCTAGCTAAATATCTTTCTCTTTCTCTCCCTTCTAATGGTTGTCAGGCTGTAGGAAAACCTTGGCTGCATGTCTGAGGCAGCAGGTTTGTAGCGCAGAAATCGTTCTGGCTCTTCCCATTTCACTGAGGTTCAGAACGGCCGGTAAAGCGTAATTGCCTGTTGAAGACTTTCCCACTTTCTGAAACCTCACGCAACCTCACCAAACACCCCCCCCCCCTCCAAACTGCTCCTCATCCACCTGTGCTATCTTTTCTCTGCTTCCCTCTTTATGAGAAAAACTCTGACATGTCAAAGACTTCTTCTGGGTCTATTTTAAGAACTCCATTTAAGCTTTTTGAATACTGGAAAATGCTTAGGGTTTTATTCCTTTATTGTCTTTTCTTTCCCATGCTGCTTTGGGGCTTCCTCTGTTTTAAATGTGTCATTTGTGAACTGTTTGTGAGATTGAGGTGTCTTTTGCATGTGATTGTGTCATATTTCTGCTTAGTTTTTGCCGGTGTGTAAATGTAACCCATTTTCTTGTGATTCTTGCAGATTTTCTCATTACACAAGAGACTATGTGATGATGATATTGACTTGTGATGATTTGTTTTGTCCTCATGGCATGTATAGGTATGATGGACTTTCACCAGGCTAACATAATGTAAATAAACATTCAATAGTCCTTTTTAAAAACAGCTTCAAACTAATGAACTGGTTCTAGCTTCAGGGTGTAGTTCTCCCAAGAAAATGAACATTCTGTTCACCTATTTGACGTTTATTCACCTTCATGTCTTTTAAAAACAGAATTTCATGCTCTCCTAAATAGTTAAATACCATAAAAGTCAGTAGTGATTATGGCTGTCAAGTAGCAAAGTAGCAAGTAGCAATTCTAGTACCAAAAGTAGAAAAAACTCATGCGACCCACAAGTCGAATTATTTGAATTGAATTATGTGAGTTTTTTTGCCCCTTTCAGAGCTTGACAGCCCCTGGTCCCCATCCACTTTCAAGCTAGTATGCAACAATAACCTGTTCGTTCCAGTAACAGACAAGAATTGTATTTTGATCTTTTCCATCTTTTTTGAGAAGACAATAGAGAAATGACAGGAAATGGCTTAGGGAAGCTGTTTTCAAACCCAGATTGGATTTTGCATGTGTTAGAGCCGTGCACCACCTCTGGCCACATCTTCACTCTCAAACTGGTCCAAACTGATCTAAGCTTTTTTTAGCAGGGAGATTAGGGAGATAGCCTTGCACGATAATAAAATGCAGATAAATGGACAAGCCAGGTCAGAAGGCGTGTAATGGCAATTGTGTGATCCCCTCCATGTCCTTTTAACTTTGCTGTGGTTGTGTGGGGAGCAAGAACCATTTCCCTTCAAACAGGACACAAAGCTATTGAGGCTGTAAAGAGCCCTGCGCTACACTGAGCTTCCATCTTTATCCCTCACACACACACACACACACATTAAATCTGTGTAATCTCTCTTCCTCCACCCCCACCACCCTTATACAGTGGGGAACAAGGTGTGATCTTGATTGTTGATTGTATGTAAATATGCAAGAATTTGGGCAATAGAGAACAGCCCCTGTTGGGGTATTTAATCAGAGAGCATGGCCCTCTATTAAACCCTGGAATGTACACTACTCTGAGTTAATGCAGATCTGAACAGAGCACTGTCGGGGTGATGAAAGTTGTAAATATGCTAATGTTAAACAATTTCTCACAGTGAAAGAGAATTTTAGATATTGTTCATACGCGTTCCTGAAGCTTAACTGGTAGAGCATTAATATCTTTCTATATTAAAAAGCTATAGAACAAAGCTATAATATCTTGTATAGTATCAATATTTTGTTTTCTTTATTTTCATTTCTATAGAATACACCAATAGTTAGAAGTAAGGCTTGGCAGATTAACATTGTTTCCATTTTACAATTATTAGAATTAAATTATAGAATTAAATTATTTTTAAAACATACATTTGACCTGACTACAGCCTGTTTATGATTCATTTTGAGCTGCAGTTTGAAGCACATGGGCTGTGGTATGTGACAGCGTGCAGATCCGACAGGAGCTGTCCATGGTTCTGAAACCAATCATACCGCTTTCTACAGACCAATGTCGTTTCCCTTTCCAGCTTGATGTATATTTATAGACTCTTCTGTAATATTGTGTGTGATATTGTCTGCGGTGGACACGATATCGTGTCATGGTGAATAATACGATCTGCGCCCTGTTAGAAATGTATTAGAGCTTATGTATTCATTGATATTTCTTCCTCCATATCTATAGTAGTATCGTGTTTTCCAGTGTTCCAGAGTCTGGCTAGGGTAGTGTAGCAAGCGAGTGATCCTGGGCTTGGTTTTAATGGCCCCTCCATGAGATTGATGCATCTCATAAGTGTCGCAAGCCTCAATGGGACCTGTTCTTCCCGGATATAGACAGGACAGGGTTTCAGACACATTAAGCTAGGGAATACTCTCATCCTCCATTTTAAGTAGCAGCAAAGCACAAGCCCTGATCTCCGAGCATTGAAACCCAAGCTTACAAACCCTTGTCAGCCAGAGGCTTTTAATAAGCTGTCACAGGCCTTCTCAGTGCTGCTGAGCTCCCCTCTGTGAGGACAATAAGTTCTTACAAGCAGCATCTGTTTCAGGGCCAGGCACCTGCCTCTGGCCCTGGTGCTCTATTAATGTTTCTCTACTTTCCCCTGACCGTGCCGCCCGCTGTTAGCCACTATGTTTTAGCCTTGCCACCGGTGACCTGTGCTCACAGATGGACACACTTTTCTGCCTGCAGACATCTGGTGGCTAGCCTACATTATGCTCCTGGAAATCGTAACGTTCTCTTAATCTTCTCCAAAAGCCTCCAAAGGCCCCAAAGGTGCCTGTTTTGTTCTCCCCGCTCAAGCATTTAGTTCATCTGATTGCTTTCCTCATCTTTTCGGTTTTTCTAGCTTCTCTCTGAAGACCACAGAACATTCTGGTTGCTACCCTCTGACAAGATTTAGTGTATGTGCATGTGCGTGTTTGTCTTCATTGCCAGCCTTGTTATAAATGCTTGCTGCCCACATCACTCCCACGACCCATACTGATGGCTATTTTCCTCCAATGCACCACATATCATCCCCTCATGTTCTTCAGCAAAAAGGGATGGCTGGCGAGCCGGTTCAGAGCTCCACAGTGAAGCATTGTTTTATGGTCAAAGGCCACCAGATCAGCATGTAACATCTGCATTCTGGATTTGCTGTTTAGACTAGGGCTGTTCAAAATCAATTTAGGTTAAGGATGATTCAGAAATCAGAACAGGTTACTTTAAACAACTTTCAGCTAATTAGTCTCATCACATAAATGTGATGCTAATTAAAGGAAACCATGTGTAAATCAGAATCAACACTAAACATATGAAAACTAGAAAGTATGTACATGGAAAAAATCTATATAAGCAAATAAGGCCTGCTAATCAATAAATAGCTTACAATGTTGACCCAACTCCCCATTCAGACTGAGGAACCTTGAGTCGAAAACAATAGCTCAAGGGTGAGATCCACCCTTAAAAATAAAGTTCCTCATGCAACGATTACGCTGAGCAGCGCAGGGGCTGCGTTTCAATCAAACTTGATGGGCTACAACAAGTCAGACAATAGAGCTTTGCCTCATAAGCGCCTCATTTCAATCTCTTTGTTTTCTTCTTTGTGCTAATCTCTTTCCTTTCACTCACTCTGACACTTTTTTATCACTAAAAGAAAGAAAAAAACAGCGATGTTTTATGGGCCCACACATGCTATGAACAAACACGCTCGCATTCAGAGGAAAACAGAAATGCCCGGAAGCATCGCATTTCCAACAGATGTCTGAGGAGCCTGGAGCCCGGTAAGACAGAGGCACATCACATTTCCATTTGGTACATCTCAGCCATATCTCTGAGTTATGATAGTTTGCGTTACTCATAATGTGTGCCACTCAAATCTCATTCATTATGAATGTCATTGCTTTGGAGGGCTGCCATCATGTTGCTCCCCAGAACCATAGCACCACCAGAGAAGATGCAGCGTCGCTATAAAACACACTTTATTCTGCTCCAGATGTTGCAAGAGATGTTATTTTCCTTCCCTTAAAAGTTCACTTGACTTGACTTAAACTGTATTTGATTTATTGTAATTTCTTGTATTTATTTGCTTGCCTGTCTATCTGTTTTTCTGTCTTTGTAGATATAATTTAAATTCTGTTTTCTTGCATAAGGTTTTTGCAGTTTGCAGTGTGGAAACAAGATAAGAGGGGGCCAAGACCCTAGTTCCAGTTCCAGTTGTAGACCACCTAGTTATAACTAAAATCAGGTTGCTAATTACACTTCAGATTGACATTCAGAGTAATTATAGCAGGAGGTCAATATATTCATGATGTTAGACTGTGACTAATGATTTAAAGGAAATACTAGGACTGATACAAAATAATAATATAGCTACTAGTGTGGTTTGGGTGGAAGGAAAACAAATAACATGTTTCTCTAGTTACCCATTCATGTCTAAGCAGAGAATTCTATGATGTAATACAGAATATAAAGATATATACAGAGAAGCACTTACTAAAACGTGCTCCTGGAAACCCCTTGGAAGCATTTCATAAAATGCTGTGCATCTACTAGAAAGGTGTAGATGCAATATAAATTATTTTCCCGTTGTTTGTTGAATGAGAGGGAGATGTGAGAATAAGAGACATAGAGAATAAGAGACATAGACAGAAGACTGGGGGAAGAGAGAAGAACAGGGAGACGCAGAAGTAAAAATCAACATGAAGGCAGTGTTGTGTTTTGGATGACATGTTCAGACACGACAATGTTTTCCTGGCCACATCTGAGGGAGTTCATGAAGGTATCACTAAACCATTTGAAGTTCTTGGTGTGGAGCGACTTTATGTGAGTAAGGAAAAAGGAGATTGAGAGAACGAGATGTGCATTGCCTCAGTTCTCTATGACCAGTTCTTGGCGAATAGCTTTTATTTAAAATGGCTTTGCATTTAAAATGAACCATAAGATAAGTTGTGGTACCATGGAAACAACCCATTTGTTTTTTGTTTTTGCATTTGACAGCTAGACAGCTGACCAAATATGCCAACTGACCCCAAAATTAAGCAGAATGAATGCCAAAACTCCTAATCTTAAAGGAATAGTTCACTCAAAAATGAAATTATTTCTTTATTTTATTGCTATTTCTGTGGAACACAAAGCTTCAAATAGAACAAAAAAAGAACCATAAACATCACAAACATAGTTTAAATGAATGCCATAAACTGAGAGTTCTGTGGCCATATCAGAGTTTTGTGAGAAACAGACCAAAGTTTAAATTGTTATTTACTTAAAATAGTGCTTTGAAAATGTTACACAACATCCATTAACGTTCATTATATGGATAAACACAGAGTGGACATTCTGCTGTAAACTGTCCCTCCCCCCACCTCTCTAGGACCCTGAACTGCTGTGAAACATCTGCCACTGGGTTCGACACGCCATTACTATGCCCTTCTTTGCCAAGCTCATGCCCAAATGTCACCAACATCGTAGTTGTCACCAGAGCGGTTGATCCAGGCTAATTATGCTGGTTAATAGCTGTTTGCTGTTTATTACCAAGCTTAGTTGGTGCAGTTGGTTTACCCCTATGATTTTTCCGTGCTGGATGAGATAGCTCAGTAGTCAGGGATCCAATCGCATTGTATGCATTTTACAAATGAGCAAAATCTTCATCTGTACAAACACTATAACAGCAAAGCAAATAAAGCTTTTTCAGTTGTAATAATGTAAAAAGTTTTCTGTTAGGGTCAGGGTTAGGTTATATTGTTTGTGTGTGTGTTGATGCTTCACCTCCACGCTTATCCCTTCTTCATTCAGCTAAGCTGCCACAGCATCTGCATAGGCAAGTACAGGGTCAGAAACACAGTCTGCATTATAAATTAATACTCACACTATTGAGGCTCTGTTTTATGCAAGCAAAACTGACTGGCTGTCATATTTTTCACTTTTAAACTTGGGTGGGCCTCACCACGCAGCTCTCCCATAGGACCTGACCAAGCAGCAATGGCTTAAGATGCTGCCTGACCAGCCTATTGATCATGTGGCCCCACATATTTAATGTTCTCCCAATACAGAAGCTCTCTTTAAACCTTCTTATAAGAAGCCCATATCCAGAGCACAAAACCTGCGTGCAGATCATCCCAGCGCACATAAATATGTGCTGCTCTGAGCTGTTTGTGGAACGGCTTGATTCTCTAATGCATTCACAAATTTTATGTTTAACTCGGCAATAGTTGCCAGGTTTAAGGCGCTTTGATTTATGGGGCAAGTGGCATAAACCGTGAATGTGGGGGAAATCAATCTTTTCTTTGACATGTTTTTCCTCAAAACTTTTTAAAACAAAGTTTTTGTAGATTTATTCATTAGCCACAAATGTTTAATATAGTCTGAGAAGGTGCTTTAGTCTCTTAAAAAAAGACTAATCCCAGTTTACTAATTATAACTTATTAGTTGATTAATAAATGCTTGTTTAGTGCCACTTGTTACCCACACCACCTTATTATATAACGTCTAAGGTGGGGTAAGCAAAAAAGACATCTATATTTTTTTCATTTTTCAAATGTCCTTTTCTGCTTGTTTGCTCAAAGTTCCAGATTTGTATATTCATCTAGATAAGGTGTATTTCATTAAAGTTCCAAAAGTTCTAGTCTCAAAAATGTAAAACAAATTAAGATGTTGTTTTTGTAGGGCTTAAATTTCAGGAATTTTTGTTGCAGATAAGATTAGCAAATCTCAAATTTATAGACAATATTCTCTTCAGGGGTAAGATGCTATGGTTTACCAATAGCAGTGCAAAGTTGTACCAGGTTTACCCACCAAAACCTCTGGTTACCACACCACTGCACCACTGTTTCTTTAACTCTGTGCAGGTTACAGAGGACTTTATATTTGATGCAACATATTTGAGAATATGTGATGAGATTCTTTGTAAATGAGATGCTGCATCAAATCTTATACATTGTGTCAGAACAGTCAGTGTGTGTTGTTTTCTGTAACATGTGCACAGAATTAAAGCAGCAGATGCTTTGAGCTAATAAAAACGGTTCTATAATTGTGAGTTTTGTATATTTACTTTCTCTATATAGCATTAAGCATCTGTAGTGCGATCAGTCAACGGTAGCTTTTATTCATCTGCTATTTTACCAAAGCAGTGTAAAGACAGCTTGACTTTTCTATATGGAAAAATAAACAATGCTATATTTATAATTACAAATACTTAATTATAAATACTTTATTATAAATTTATTATAATTTATAAGAACTGATTTGTAATCCAGATGGAGCCAATGCAGAATGTGAAATGAAAGTAATGGTATGGTAGAAAGATTAACTGTTGTTTTCTGTAATCTTGTTTATTTATTTATGCAGTTAAAATGACCTTAAACCTTCTAATTATTTATGCAATCAAAGGAAACAAAAATATACATACACTGAAAATACACTAATGCCAAGATTTCTGGGAAGAGGTTTAATTAATGATACTTGCATTCTATGCGGTCGAATGAACAGTTCGACATCTTTTACATCTAGTGGCAACATCTTTTACTGGTCAGACTGGGCCATGTTCCATCAGCCATGGAATGCTGATCTCCTGGAGCACCAAGAGGATCCTTGCTATCTGGAACACACAGATGAGGCCCTGAAGTTGGGGCAGAGGTTCCTTAACAATCTGGAACATGCAGATGAGGGTACCTTTAAGTGAAGGTTTACTCTTCTGAGCTGTACAATATTGCAGATGTTGTTATTACCTTTCTGGATATGAGACTCAAAAAGTGGAGTGTCTCTCTGGAAGGGCATGAGAGTCAGTCTCTGATGGGAGACTCAGAACTTGGTTATTCTGTTACTGTCTTCCAGCACACAAGCCAAAGACTCAGAACTTGAGATATTTTAGTGCCTGACTGGCAGGAAGAACAGAGTGTTTGTTGAGAAGGTACCTTTTATCTTTTTCATAAAAAGAACAGACTGCATTTTGGTGCTTTTTTGCTCCAAGGCTGTGATTGGCTGTTGATGTCAGAGGGGGCCACAGAGTGTAGCCCACTTTTTCTTTTGCATAGTATAAAGTATAGCATAAAAACTGTGTACATAATTAAAGTTTTATCTATGCTGTTTTCACCTTCCAAACCACATACAACGAGAAAGGGTCTCTGCTATAAGGCTGGGGCCCTGGAATGCCTTTTGATGTGCAGTACATTACACCTAGAACTCTGGTCTAGATCATATAGTTTTTTATATTTTTCTCTAGTTGGGTCTCCCACTGTGATTTCATGTAGCTGCCAGTGTGCATCCCATTTGATGTGTGTTTTAATGATTGGTCATGCCGTCTGACTAGGCTGCTGTTACAGAGATATTATTGCATCTTATTGTGCATGGAAAACCATGTTCTCCAGATGCCCCACATAATTAACAGAGAGCTGCACCATCGTTCCTGTCTTTATTTGCTTTTGTTATCTGCTCAGGTGTTTTTGATGCACAACATATTCGGATGAAGATAAAAATCATAGAGGATGATGAGAGCCCACTCGCCATCTTGCGCTGTGTTTGGAATTATTGATCAGAGCGTCTGGCATCAGGAGTGGATGCCTCACACTAACAGATGCCATCGATGGCCTTGTGGAGCTGTCAGTCACCTCAGCACGGGACAACACTGAGGATGGCGCTCGTCTGGAGGACCTGCTTAGAGTAATAAAGTATTGATAAAAGATACAAAGTACAGCTGTAGGGTACAGCACAGTCTCTGTTGGGAACAACAACCAATTACAGTTTCATTTAAGCCGCATGGTACAAATAGGTGTAAACAGTTTTCTCATCACTTAATACGGTTTCCAGTTAATACGGTTTCCACATAATACGGTTTCTTAATACTAGGTGCCAGCAGACTCTTAACAGACCTTCTTAACATGTTGGGCTGAGCCAGGTTCAGCACTTTGCCTGACTGTGGTGCTTTTTAACTTGCAGTAAACCTGTGCCGACAATTTTACCACAGGTACTGGTGACGAACAGGCGTTAGCAACCCTGTTTGACAAGGACATGTTGGGGTTGTCAGAGCAACACAAACTGTAGGCATGGCTAACGTGAAAAGGAACAAAGCGCTTGGAAGGACCAAGTGAGTGCCACAATAATATCACAGCAATATCCCAGAACTGAAGCGTATCTTGAGTGGTGTTCTGCCTGACAACATTATCTATGTCTGCTGACTTCTGCTGACAGATGCTTTGATGTCTCTCAACCTTTGTTGCACTAGTTCATAGGTCCATATTAATGTGATTGTGACATCACTCAGAATATGACAGCCGTTATCCAAATGAGCCGTAGTCTGTAAAGCATGTGCACGCTAAGCCAAATGGAACTCATTTTAGTTTCTTACTGGAACATTATTGTGTGATTGTTCAACTCATCTGAGTTTCAACAATTCAACTGAGTTGTTGGAACAACTGTTTTTCCAAAAAATGTTTCAATTTCATGAAAAAAATGATGCAGGAGCATGCTAGGGCAGCAGAGTGACCATTTGAAGATTAGAATATATATTATTTTTAACATTTTTACATCATAACCTGAGGGTATGTGTTTTCCTTTGCCAAACCAGTCGGTGCTTGAGAATTTTGATTCAGAAACTGCTTGTTTACTTTTATTTTTGTAAGTTCAGGAGAAACTTGCTATGCAGATTATTTTCAAAAACTGAAAAAATTCATATCATTAATTACCTCAATATCAAAAATCAACACTCATACACATAATCCAGATCATCGTCATCACGTCATCATACATACCAAAACACACTTGAAGTTTGATCAAGGCCATGATGAAATCTACTTCAGGACATGAGATAAATGCTTAAACATAGATGAAACAGTCTAAAGAAGCTTTCTGTTTAAGCTTTCACGTAGTCAAAAGTGCCACTAACCGAAGAATCGTCATGTTACCTCAGTGTGTATGTGACTTCAACAGACAGCCGTTTTGAACTCCTTGTGACTTAAGCTGTAGTAAACTGAAACCCTCATCTCTAAATCACACCCAAATGGCTTCCATTGCAAGCAGAGTGATTTTTATGATATTAGGTTGTCACAACAGCTCAGGGCTGATAAATTCGATTTGACATGCCATCCATTCAGCCAACAGGTGGAAGAGAAAAATTGTGAGGGCGGCAGAAAATGCCAGCGGCGTAGGAAAGCGTCCATATGTACATAATTAACCATGCTGCACGGGGACACAAAAAATATGTGCCGTGATTCAATTTATCTTCCCAGTTTGGGAATAGTGTGGTGATTAGAATCATTTAGCATGCCGGAGTGAGGCTAAAAAAGAAAGCTGCCTCAAACTGTCAATCGGTAGAAGTGGAGTTCTGAGCCGAGCCGGCTAAATGAATGTGGACAAACGTAAGGCTGTGATCAATGAATGGGAACCTGCTGGGAAAATGAGGTTAAATGTAATGTGATAAATACTTCCATCTGTCTAGCTGATCAGAAAGTTGCTCGGATTTCATTAACGGATCCTGCCATTCTGAGCGAGAGAGAGAGACAGAGGGAGAGAGGTTGTGCTGCTGCCTAGGTGAGAAGATGGTGCTCAGACAGCTGTACACATATTGTGTCTCTTTCATTCACTGCACTTACTTAAAAATATGTGTGAATTAAACCTGCATCTAAATCTTTTCATCCTTAAATCATGATTTATCAATTGGTCTTTCTATTTGACAGCCAGCTGGAACCACACATCAGAAATGTCACAGATTCTGGGTGGCCTTGGATATATTTAAGGCTTTTTACATTATTATACGTGTTATTAATTCTTGCTTTTTCAGAAAGAAGGAAAAATGCAATAGCTTCATCTGATAAAGGTTTCACATGCCGTCTGGGCCTATAGTGTAGTAAACCATTGTTTCATCTGGTTTCAAGAGTGGCACTCTTGTACAGAGGGAGTTTGGGTATGTATTATGCTGATTACTGACTGTGGGTACACGCTCACTCATTTAGAACAATCAAGATCATTTAGACTCATCAACATTAGACGAAAGAACAAAGAACATTTACATGCGTATGCACCTGTTGTAAATCTTGTGGAAATTTTGCATGAGGACCTTTTGGCTCCTACCAAAACACGCAATTGATGATGGAGACCCAGAATGTTTTAATTAGAGGAAGAAGGCCTGCAAACAGGACACGTCTCTCACACTTACACGTTGGTATGTCGCTTTGTAAACTGCATTGGATTTTACATTGTTATATATTTTTATATATTATATATTTATATTATTTATATTATATTATATATATTACATTTATATTATATTATATATATTATATATATATTTCCTTTCGGTTTGTGAAGGCAACACAGTCTAACCCATATCTATGCATGCTGTCTCAGCTATAGCCAGAGCTCTTCCTGTATTTCCTGTGCTGGACAGTGGTGGCATTGACCCAGCAGAGCCTGGACTGCAGTTTCTGTATGCTGGAGCTTCTGTCCTGCAGGTAATCGCCACCATTTACCATCAACTACCATTAAGTCCACTACTGTTCACTCATTACAAAGTTCATCCTCTTGGAGCAAGAGGTTAAGTGCTCTGCTCAAGAGCACAATGACAGATCCTCCCTGGAAGGTTTAAACCCATAATCTTTAGGTTAGCCTAGACCTTTAACTACTAGTCTTTACTAGTCTTTAGTCTTAGTGTCATAATTTCACCATCTGTAGCATGACTTGGATAAAAGTCCTGGTTAGCCTGGTCAAGCAAACGCACATGCGAAAACAGAAAGTGGCATTTTAGTGATTTCTCCTAAGGATCATGTTTATACTATTTGTCCTTCTCGTCTATTTATAATATCGCTGATCAAAACTTGCTAAAATATGCATTTGCTGCGATATTTCCGTTTTACAGATGCAATATTCAGCGCAAGCTTAACATCTGGATTCAAACACATGCATTAAGTAGTCAGTTCCAATCAATCCTTAATAATGAGTCTACTAACGGCTACACTCACACAGCGCTGCTGCAGCCGAGCAGCAACAACAATCTCAAAGTAAATTGCAATTTACGGCATGGCTCTGAACAAGTTGTTAGTGCAAATAAACCCATTATCTCAACATGATGCCACAGCCTCCGAAATCTCTTTTTAAATAAATAAATCAAAACACTCTCATTATGTGCAGAAATAAAATTTGACAAGTGCCTGGGAGTTCTGGGGGGAAAAAGATTGGAATTAAAACATTTTAATCACACCCACATGTAATAGCGGAGTGCCGGCGCTGAGTAATAGGAGAAATTGTAAAGTGGCCAACTCCTCTCCACTCTGGAGTTGAATCAGTGTCACAGATGGGTTACAGGAACATCGCAGCTCCATTTCCTGCATGAATTGGATTAATCCAGAGAGCTGCCCTGCTGAGGCTGTACATTAACTCAAGATGCACGTTTGATGCTAAGCATGGAAGTAAAACTTAATTTATATAGAACCTTGAAAAACTTGTTTACAAAGGGCTTTGCAGAACACATACTAGTGGTGAATGTGGATCTTATATATTTAACATTTACCTTTTAAATATTTAACATTTATCAGTCTGTCTGTCTATTTATCAGATGTCTGTCTATTTATCTGTATGTCTGTCTGTCTGTCTGTCTGTCTATCTGCAGTCCTTATTCATTTTTATTGTTTGGTAAAAAGCAGGATCAACATTCTTCAGAATTTCTCTTGTGTTTCACAGAAGCAGGTTTAGGACAGCATATAGGAGAGTAAATGATGACAGGATTCCCTTTTTGTGTGAACTATCTCTTTAAGTGTCTGAGTGTGTAAAATGTGATTTCTTGTTCTAGCACGAGTCAGCATTCTTGCAGCTGCATTCTCAACTCTTTCTAAGTGTTTAATAGAGCCCAAACACACTATTGCAGTATTTGAGCCAAAATGTAACAAATGCATGAATGAGTTTCTCACTGTCAGCAGAGGCGAGACTATTATAGAGCACCTAAGAGATGTTTCAAAGGTGATACTAGGCTGTTTTAAAAACATCGCTAAAACTGAGATTGTTGTCAAACATTATTTCTAATTTATTAGTGATTATTGAAATAACAGAATAACATAACAGGCATAACAGAATTTTGTTGTTTGTTTTTTCTCATGACAGGTGTCTCTGTCTTTAAATACGTGTATAAAGTTGTGGCCATCTGGTACAAGTGAAAAGTTGTGTTTCATCTGCATCTGAAAGAGATGTTATATTGATCAATTACACCAGCTAATACATTGTATAATAAAAACCATAATTGCGATATAAGGAACACCACAAGATATCATATGATGTCTAGAGGTGTGTATGTACACAATGCAACATCCTGCTGCTTAAAGGTGCATAATGCAGAATTTTCAGTTACTGTTTGTAAACACAACATTCAAAACATTCAATCTTGGCCTCTCCTCACACGCCCCCTGTCCCTCACCAGCTTGTCATTATTGGCTGGGGGCTTAGTTGTGTCAACTGAGTGGTGCAACTTGCTAAGGCGCAAGCACCGAACTTTTGGGGCAGTTGAGGCCTGCTGGTTAGAGAATTGGACTTGTAACCTAAAGGTCACCAGTTTAAGTCCCAATACCAGCAGGAAACAACTGAGGTGCCCTTGAGCTAGGCACATTACAACCAAGTGTTCCCCGGGCGCCACAGTGCTGCCCACTGTTCCGGGTGTGTGTGTTTGTGGTTAGCAGTGTGTTCACTACTCAGTACCTCATGGTACTCAGTAACTGTATGGGTCAAATGCAGAGGACAAATTTTGAGTATGGGTCACCATACTTGGCCAGAACGTCACTTAATAATAACAATAATTTCTAATAAGAAAATACAGACAAAAGACAGGGTTTCTGTTGATGCCACAAACACACACTTCTAGTGGACTGAGAGTTAGTCCATAGTTTATTTTAAACCCTGCCTAGTGCACTTTTAAGTAGGATCTGAACTAGTTATTTAATCTTAATGTCATGATCAACTGTGATGGCAAACATGCTTTACACACTATTGCACTGTTCCACTACTTGTGGTGAGTTAGAAACAAATCTAGCAAGTCCATCTATGTTTAGTCTTCTATTAGTAATTTTATCACTGAAGAAAACTGAAGAACCATTGCACATTTCAGAAGTTATTTTAGGTGGTGGGTTAAGCAGCCCATCTGTGGTAAAGATGAATCTTTCTGGCAGACTGCACCTCATTATTTAAGTGGTCATATCATAAGAAATCATATTTTCCTTGATGTCATGAGATAAAAGAGTTCTTTGTACTATGGAACCAGACTTTCTCAAAACTCTCTCCCCACTCCAAAAAGAACATTTGTTAAAACTAAACTGTCCAGTCATGGTGAGGGAAGAAGGAAAAAGAGATGGATGTTGTTTTATTAATCTGTCACAAGGCTTGATGCAGGCTTTGCAAAGAGGATGTTATTGAAGGACGGATGAATGGAAAACTATTTAAACCCAACAGGAAGTCTGCTGTCCATGTGTGAGTGGACCAAGCATTGCTCACTGATTCCAAAACAAAATTGTAATTACTGTTAAGCCACAATTCTGTCAGGAATATAAAATAGTTTATACATTCCACAAAGTTGGCTAACACAACAGGCTTGGTAGTACATAGCTGTACATTCAATACTGTAAATATAAGAACATGACAAGCTTACTGACAGGTACCACCGAATGTCTGACAAGAGAGGATCTAGATCCTGGGGTGTAGTGATTGCTCAGTCAGATTCAGTCAGATTTTTCAGTGAGGTAACAGCTAGTCGGAGGGGTCACTGTGGGATCTGCTGCTTGGTGTTGTGGGTACCATTGTATTTTTTGTTGCTGTTATCACAGCTGTCAGATAAGCTGTCAGATAAGAGCATTTGAACCCCAGCAATGTTCAGATGAACCTGCCTGTTTCAAATCGGTTTCTCTGTTTCCAGAACAGGTAACGTTTACCCAATGGGAAGTAGGACTATATATTATATTCCTAAAATTATCTTTTTTTCAATAAAAACATCTAAGTCATCTAAATCAGATAAATTTTGATTAGCAAAACTACATTATGAATATAAGTGTGTTATTGTAATATCTTCAATGTGATGTCAGCAGCAGATGGTTTGGGTGGATACATTGTTCCTAATGGAAGTATAGACTGAATGCTAGGAGCACTGATCATGTGCTTTTTTACATAATGTATAAGAAAATCCTGTATAAGAAAAAATCTGTCATTATTATTATCACATTCATGTCACATTTTATTTGCAGAAAAGAAATAAGCTTTAAAAGAATTTTCACTCAGCTCCAATAATTCCTACAAAATCATAAAAGCACTATAAATGTAAACTATTCCTGCACACATTATCTATTACGCATATTTATTGAATTCATTTTGTTTTTAAAACACGTGCACACACTCATAGTTGATCTGGATATTATAATCACTGGTACATATTGGCTTGATGGTATATATATAATATGTACGTATTTAACCGGTATGCAGTGCTGTGCAGAACCAGGATCTCACAGTGATTGAAGACTACTGTTTCAGCCTGAAGGCTTTGCTGTATCTGAAGATCATAGAACAGCTGCGTGACTGGGATGGCCAGTCCACTCCCACCAAATGACGGCAGTACGGCAAATCCGTCCACCGTGTAGAGGAGCTCGTTGAAAAGGTGAGTTCTCAAGGCTAGTCTCAGAAAATGAAACTCTCTGGTGTTTTGCTGGTTAACCCTTAGTGATTTGTGTTGCAATTAAGCAAACAAAATAAGCCTGTGGAGATAATGATTATTTGGGTTGTGAAGGATATAGAAGGTTGTGGATGTTAGTAACATAGCCGCGAGTATTATGGTAACAGTCGTAGAGTCAATTCTCTGTTGGCATGAAAGAAACTCCAGGCTAGCCAAGACCAGTCAGTGACCCCATGACCATTTGACCAATGGTGGCCCTCAGCCAGACTGTGCAGAAACTGAGTAGGTGTATTTGGTAGGAGAAAAATCTAAATCTAACAGATACTTTTGTGGTCAATATGAAATACGCTAGTATTTTTTGGCCTTCAGTTATGAATTGCATTACACAGAGTGGATGTTATAAATATGAGGAAGTCAGGAAATCAAAATGTTAGGTAATCATAGCTGGCGTGTTTTTGACTGGAATTACCATATGCTTATTTTAATATCAGAAAATTATTTGAATTATGAAATTACGTTTGTTTGCCTCACAGTCGCTCATAAACTCAGTCCCCCATTGAAATTTTACAGTTACACAAAGAAACATTTTCTGCATTGCAGAAATGAAAACACACAAACATATGCAAATGTTTCTCTCTTCAAAAACTGCTTTGTGCTTCAATAGAAAGTGATAAAGTGGAAAGCAGTGTGAACTGATAAGTGCTATTTCTCCACTACCACTAAAGAGGCTAAATCTCTCTCTCATACATGCTAACAGGGTGTCTGTAGAAATCTGTCCAGAAACAAGCACATAGCTGAAACCGTGGGGTAAGGGAAAATTGGGGTAAGCTGTGCCACTGTTGCATTCACAACCTGCCTTCGCCTTGTGGCAACTGACAACTTACCTCACAGCTACCATTTTAGAAAAAATGCTCATATTTTCATCATTTAATAATGAATGTCTAAGTTTTATTATAAATTTAATTTGATTTATTTATTTGTTGGTTTTATTTTATATAATTAACCAATGTGTATGATATACATTTTTAGACCAGCGTACTTATCTACAACATTTACTTAGAAAATTTACATACAAGCATAGAAAATCACTCTCATGTGCATCTTTCAATGACAGGCAATTGTATACGATAGGCCCTTTCTGAATCTTTGGTCATGTGACCAATGTTCTGGGCACACACACAAACACACATACACTGTTTTCTGACTGTTTGCTGTTGTTCAGACATGGAGTGAGGGGGTTTCCATTATCTTTGCAACCTGATGAGAGCCGGCACAAAGAGAGATGTGTGGTCTTGACTACTACAGTATTTCTCTGCAAAACAAGAGCAAATTCACTGCCTGGAGCCAATTAAAGTACAGAGATCAATGCCCACCATGATACCAGCACTGAGCTCCTTACATTAACATGAGCTTGGGGGATTAATGTTTTGTTATTTTCTTCAGTATTATTTAGTAGTATTATATAAGAGTATCCTGCAAATTGAAAATGTGGCATTGAGCACAAAAAGTCAAGTAGTTTAAACTTTGCAAACTTTAGTCAAGTAATGAAGTCAAGCTGATTTTAAGCCACATTTCAGTCATTTGTTTGGGTTTTTGTAGCTTAATGTAAAATTAGCTTGGTGAGTTTTTGTAGGCGCTTGGTAGGTATGTATGTATATTATTGTTCTGTTAGCACTGCAGGTCAGACTCTTCCCAGGTAATTAAATAATCTATGTCACAGTCCATGACGCCCCAAGCGGACCTGACAGTTTTCTCACTCATATCTGTACAACAGATAAAGTTTCAATTGATGTCCTTTTAAAGTAGCTTTCCTACAACATCTCACTACCATTGTTAGAAGATAATGCACTCAAAAATGAAAATTCTGTCATTATTTAATAAACTTGCATGGAAAAGAGCGGCCAGCTCAATCTTCACAATGTTTCCTTTTGTGCTGCACGAAAGCAAGCAAGCAACGCAAGTTTAGAACCGATGATAGCATTATTATTTTTGAGTGAACTATTCCTGTGTGTGATTATCAGCCATTACAAGGCAAGCATATAGATAAACACTTTTCTCACCGAAGAACGCCAACCCCTGGCAATCGGAGTGATGCTACACAACATACGAGGGCGGGCTTTCATTCTAATTTTCGTATAATTTAAATCACTCAGCCCACACTGACATAATGTGTGCTCCTTCCTCCACTGCACTCTTGATTTACAATCCAGAGGGGATATGGGAGAATTGACAAGCCCTGTGTTTTGGAAAGCTCTGCATCTAATTAGCAAAGGCTTTATGGTTGCCCAGGACATGAGATTTGGCAGTGCGTGTAGCTCTACTCATTAAAACAGCCCTCCTTGTGGAGTGGACCCGGAAAAAAATCCTTCCTCTCCAACTGAAATAGAAAAAGAAATTTCTATTCCACCGACACGTTTGTATAACTGTTATTTAGTGTTCTCCCATATTATACACAAGTCAGCTTGTCTGTTTAACAAAAGCCCAAATCAAATGCCATTTTCTTTCTTTCAGAATTCTTTGTGAAAATTCTTCCATCATTATATGTTATTTTTCCATTGGTAAAAGATATTGGTTTGTAGACTCTCCGTTGAATCTTTAAATGATCTTAGAGCAAGCAAGCATAAAGTGGATACGCTGTAGTTTCTGGCTAAACAGTAGATAAAGAGAGAGAGGGGAGAGACAGCTTAACTAATAGGGTTGCTGTGAGCGAGGCAGATTGTTTGTGTATCTGGAAGACGAAGTTCTAATGGCCGTTGGGCATTTCCGCTGGTTGCTGCAAGTACTCAGCACTTACAAGACTGCTGAAGGCAAAATGGTGGTCAATTGCTTTTTTATGTGGTTTTGGTGCAATTTGGTAGGGGAATGTGAGCCAGTAAAGTGTTTTTGGTGCTATTGCTGCTTTGTGGCACGTGTTTTTTTGTGGGTTGTGTATAAGAACAGGGTTATAGGAAAAAAAAGAAAACATGATTGGCTCTACAAAGTCCTGTATTTCGGGTACTGTTGCATCAGGCAATGTGCTAATATCTGTGACATATTGTTGACTAATAATTTCTTTTGTAGAAGCAAAAAGAAAAGAAAAAATCAGAAATCCTTTTTCTCTGGCAATCACTTATGACTGCCCTGTAAACTTCTGTTGTTAGCATAACTGTCAAGTATCTGTTTTTGTTTGTTTTCACAGTGTGACAGATAAAGGAACTGCTTAATAAATATATCAGATGTCATTGCATACACACCTAGGAAGCACGTACATTAAGTGAAATAATATATTCACACATTAAATATTCATACATGAGTAGAACACTATACATTCACAGACACTTTCTCATTAAATACAAAACTGAACACACATATTTACAGTTTCTCACTAGAATGTACTCAGACACCTGGAAAACGCCTGGGCCGACACATTTAAGTGTTCAGTTTTGTATCAGCATGTCAGCACAGTTTTAGTTGTGATAGTTGAAGGATAATAAAGATTTTCACTCTACAATAGTTACACAATCACACTCATAAATGTGTTTTTAATTGCACTCAACCTTGTCGAATCTGGTGATCCCAGAGATAGTGTGAACTCTCTGTGTAATCTTTGAAGGATGGCTTCGTCCATTTCTGTGTTGATAGCTTAAAGCAATTACAATGCAATTACATTGCTTATACAAACTGCATAAATTTCCCATCAATTCAGGAAAAAAAATTTTTTTTGCTGTTTAATAAGTGTTGAACCTGGTTTTTGTGTGTGTGAAATGGTATATGTGGTTTATCACCCAAATGGCTTAAAGAACATACTAAATTGTGATTTTATTTTAATTAAACAGGCCAAGTTTTCTCTGAGGGTTAGGTTTAGGGTGGGGTTAGAGAAAGTGGATAGAAAGTTTGTTTAGCTCAATATAAAAATCATTACGCTTATGAAGAGCCCCCGTAAACCACATATGCGTGTGTGTCTGTGTTTGTGTGTGTAGATGTATATAGCGTAGAAGAGTAACCTGTCACCATGTTACAGAGCATCATTCAAAGCTGCTGGGTAATCAAGGTTTTAGTTATGCTTTCACAAGCAAGCTAAGTCTTCTCTCTATTTTGACTGATGCTCTGTTAATGACATATCTCTGTCTAGCCTGTGTGTTTTATGTGCTTGAGAATGCGTGTGTGCGCACGTCTGCCTTTATCTCTCCAGCCCCAGATGGCTTCCACAGACTGTCTGCTACGGGGCTGGAACGCTTGATTCATTAGTCTGTTAGCCTGTGCCTGAGAGAGTAATGCTTTCATGCAGGATTAGAACAGGGCCACCAGTGTTAGCTCTACAGGGAAATAAATACATGGAGGATGTGTCCCCCCCAAAGCTAGCCATTAGTCCTGCAGTCAACACCACCACCATAGATTTGTTTGTCTGATTCCTCTGATAGGTCCCGGCCTAGCAAAGACTGCTGATCTTTCTCTCTCTCTCTCTGTTTCAATTCTTTCACTGCTTTCTTTGCTTTGTAATGGAGTCATTTCTATTTGGACGTGGTGGAAATGAAGGGTTACAGGTGGGTTTCGCATGACAGTTTTGAGGATACTGACAGAAAATGCTAATTGAAATGTTTTCACAGAAAAGCACTTGAGGAGAATTTGGTGTTTCTTTGAATGTTTCAAATTATAAATATGATAATTGCCCCTCAAAAAAGACTTGTTTGCGAAAGAGAATTTATAAAACATGCTGAAAATATCAGTTGTTGGAAGTGGTGGCCATCAGCAACCCATAAATCCATTTTTCTCAAATTATCATTCATTACAGTGTCAAACCAGTTAATGACCAGCTATTCCTTGCAATTATCGGTAGTATTATTATACGATTTCCTAACAATTCATTGTAGATTATCTGTATGTCTCCATTAGAAGGATGGCTAATTTCCCATCAGCTTAGCCTGTATTTTCTGTTGAATGGTCTTAGGAGAACGAAGGCTCAAAGCTGTTTTATGATCAGCTCTCAGGCTCAGTGCATTGATATGCAGGTGTGACTGTGAATTCGAATGGTCTCTTTAGCCTTGCTGCTCTGGAGAATCACGCGTGTACCGGAGACTTTAAGGCACAGATTGAACTTCAGCTACTCTCATCCAAAATGAATGTGGGACATGATGCCGCACTTACGATTTCATCTGTGTAATAATCACATTTTTGAGGCTTCTTTAAAGATCTTCAAATGGATATGAATTTACGTGATACCCATGCTTGGCATGCTTTATGCTTTACCTGTGTCTTGTCTTCGTATGTTTTGATAACTTGAAAAGTCATTAATGTACATTTTAAAGTGAATAGTGTCGTTAAAGCAAAAGGTGGACATACAACATTCTAAAAAAATAATAATACATTGTAGAACAATTTTTACATTATAGAACAGCTTTTTTGGGTGACAACTTTATACTAATTATATTTGCATAGAGAAATATAAAGGCTTATTTTGAATAACATATTTGATTGAAGAATTCCTTCATTAATTACACATCTCAACCAAACAAAAACAACTTCACCTGTATACCATCTGTCTAAAAGACATCCAAAAGACTGCCCGGTTGTGGACCGTACTTGGGGACAAAGACATAGCAAACAGTCATAGCAAAGTACAAGAAGAGTCTCAAAGGCACCAGGGAGAGTGTGGTCACATCTGGTAACACTGTTAGAATAAACAACGAATTCCCAATGTGCAGGTAAGACAATATCTTCATCTGTCACTATTCCGTTTCTGAGGCATTACATTTTCCCACTGTTTATACAATACAGATTATTTAGGATATTTCAAAAACCTACAGAAATGCATGTGCTAAACTTCAACAGACTGCCCTTGTTTTATCTGTAAAGCTTTCTTGTAGTACACAGAGTATTCTGCTCATAACATTGAAAGGCTTTACTCAGGGTGATTATGCTGTGAGGGATCTCAAGGAGGAAATGGAGATCACTGACTACCAGTCAGACATCAAAACCGATCTGGTCCTTCTAGCGCTGATTTAATTAAGCCAACTTAGGAACAGAACGCTGCCTTTCAAACTGTTTCTTACAGACAGCGTGGCTGTTTCTCTTGCTGTTTAATCCTCTCCTCTCCCTTAAGGATGTGATTGGCAGAGCGCTGAAGCATGTTTGTGCCAACCTGGAGCTGGACAACCAAGAACAAGCGCAGGCCCTCATTGATGCAGAGATGTGTGTCAACTGTGAAAATTGCTACATGACCTGCAACGACCCGGGTTACCAGGTAACAACACACACATTAGACCAGCTGTAATCATATGTATTGATGCTACACAGCCCTAATTTGTCACATCACATTGTATGTAGCAAATAAAAGAGGTATGTTTACAGATTATGTAGTCTTCTGAGGTCAGTTTATAATAGAATTCACTGCACTTGAGTTTGGCCCTTTATGTTTTCAACAAAGGGCCAGAGTCTAAAATTAATAAGCTTGGTAGGCAAACGGTAGGCTATTTGCCTTAAAGAATGCCACTGTTGTGCTAGCCATTGTTGTTGTTGCTTTTTCCATCCATGAAAAGCTCTCCCAAGAGTGGGGAAATCATCCTATGGAGAGTCGATAATTGCTCTAATATAATAGCTTTTTCCCTCTTTTTTCTCTTTTGCAGGCTATTAAATTTGACCCTGAGACCCATCTTCCTGTAATCACGGACAGCTGCACTGGCTGTACTCTCTGCCTGAGCGTGTGCCCCATCATCAACTGCATCAAAATGGTTACCAGGACAACGCCATGCGTGCCCAAGAGGGGCTTGCCTGTTAATCCCGTTTGTTAAAGCTCACTGTCGCTCCACCTGACTGAAAAGAAAACGCAGGGCTGACGTCCCATTTAGAGCATTCAATTCAACTTGTAATTGCTGTGTGAAAAATTACCTTTAGTATGAAAACGAATAATTAGCCAGCAGAAATAATTGCCTCATATTCCCAAACTGGTTATGCTAGAATAATTGTGCTGGCACAAAGAGTTGCATTATTTCAAAACAACACTGTACAATGTTGTTTTTGTCCCTCTCTGTAAAGGTAAAGCAATCAAAAGTGAAATGGAGGATTGATTGAGAATAATGGGTAAGGGCTGTTGTTTTCTTTATATAATTGTCAACAAATACATACTATTCTAGGAAGTTTACTAATTGACAATACAGAAAGTCTCATTTTAACTATAGTATTAATAGTATAGTGTATGTAATTAATAGTATAATAACAAACATTATTTTAAATCTTTAGAGAAAAGAACTAAATTATGTAAAGGGCAGTTTTGAATAATGCTAGTGGACTGTAATAATTGTGTATAACGCATATGTGCTTTGTGTAATGTTTGTTAGTGATTAATCACAATACTTATTTATACCTAAATAATTTCTTTCATTTTCGAAAGACATGCTGTTTTAAATATTTTTAAGTATGAGCCATAATTAAACGTAATTAAATATTCCTGCGGTATAATTGTGAGTCTAAAAAGTTTATTTTGCAGTTAAACAATGTCAGATTGTTTTGAATTCTTGAAGAACAAGAACTTTTTTATACGCATACAGAGACAAAACAATGCATTTAAATTCTGTTTAGAATAGTTCCTTCAATGTCTTAATTAATTTGTTTTGCAAAACAAAGCGTTCATTGCAGTTAATACAAAGATTTATGCCCACTCTCTGTTGTTAATATGATGTTCCTATAATTGTTACATCTGCAAACAAACATCTGACTGATACAGTGGACAAATCTATAAATGGGGTTAATTAAACTGCTATTATTTTCATCTCCAAGATACAAACTATCCGTTCTCAGAGTGGAAAGGTGGAAAATGTTGCTATTGAAAATAAGCTGTCAGACATGTCTCAAGTTATTTCATTTATATCACTATAACAGCACAATAACAAGGAATTAGAAAGAAAATTGGGCTTTCATAAATCTAAAGTTTGTACAGCAGCTACATTAATTTGGCCACGACTTAACTTCCTGTGTAAAAATGTTTGCCTCTGAAAAATTAGCCACCTAGCCAAGCAGAATGAGAAGGTACAGCAGAATTGCTAAACTCCTCTAAGCATGCTCATTATAGACTGCCAAATCTCATTTAACAACTGAAGTTGTGTATGCTTTTGAAAGAGTGTAAAGTTTTGAACTATTTGCACTAGTCTAGTCTTTAACTCATTGTACTGTTATTAAACTGGACTGTTTTAATTCGCTGCATGTTACTAATTAAAGGAATGTATTTACATAGCACACCATCAGGTCAACAATGAAGGAAAGCTTGATGGGTTATTACAGTAGCTCATTGGCTTCCTCTCTTGTGCGAACCTATCTTTCATACATCTCTGCATTAACCCACTTCATCTGACTGCAATTAAGAAATGATGTGCCTAGACCATGGCCAAGTTTGCCAGATTAAATTATTGATAAATGTTAATAAGACCAGCGAGAGTACTCTCTCTTGCTCCTCCTGCTCACCTACCTAAGTGCTGTATTAGAGATATTATATTAACCTTTCCATCGGAACGCCCACATGTGACAGCAGGAAGTTGCTGCTCTGTCATAATTTCCATGTATTTTCTCTGTTATAGCTAAAACAAGCACCAATAAAGCATTTCTGGAACCTTAGAGCAGGTAAATATTGATGGTCATTAGGAAGCAATGACAGGATCATTGTCATACATTGGTTTAGTTAAGAAAGGTTTTTTATAGCACATGATTTTTACTTAAAGGTATTCTTAGAGCAGAAAGGAATGTCTCTTAGAAGCTAAACAAAATGTATTTAAAATCTAACCTTGTCCTTCAACTAGACCAGTGGTTCTTAACTGTCCTGAGGACCTACAGCAGTGCGTATTTTGTATGTCTGCCTTATCTGAAACACTCAGTTTAGGTTAGTTCATGGATCTTAGCTAATGAGCTGATGATTTGAATCAGGCGTGTTAAATAAGGGAGACAGTGCTGTAGGTCTGCAGTACTTAGTTTGAGAACCACTGCACTACACCTTCCATTTTAAGTGTAAATTCCAATTGCTAACCAGTAGAGGATATCATGCTACGAATGTTACATTGGCAAGCTAGAACGACTTTAAAAAAAAACTGCAACTTTGGTTTGAAGTTTCACCTCAGTAACCCCAGAACATTGTATTATGTTAGACTTAATAGACCAAGTTTACCAGAAAATCTGTTGAAGTGTGTTTACATTGGCTATGTTGGCCAATCACCCAGCAGTGCTTCCAATATACCAATACCACCATCATTTTACCAGGTTTTATTACAATAAGCCAAAAAAGTTTTCCCCATTCCCCTCACACCCGTAGTCTCTACAGCTGTGACATGTCCCTTGACAAATTTAATTTGACTGTATCCTCGGCTGCTGTTACCTCCAAAGTTGCAAACATGAATGTGACTATAATCATTAAAGCTATTAGCATGGTGAGGCAGGAGCGAATTGGAGCCACCGGTGAGTGCTGTATAGAGCTCGACCTCTGACCTGGGCTAATTGGCATTGGCAGGAAGCTGGCTGAGAGCTTTTCATTTCACTCCACTATAAAAGCGGCCAATGATTAGGTGCTTCACGGCAGGCCCAGAGTGGAAAAAACACAAAACAAAAGCAGTGGATATTTTTCTTTTTTATTTAATTATTCTTTAGTTTGTTTGCTTGTTCTTAATTAGCAGTTGTTTATCTCTAAAACTAGAACAATTTACGACTAGGTTTCTTATAAATGATCAAATTTGAATTTTGAATAGCTTGTGTATATTTAAATACTTACTATCATTCCTCACAGTGGAGAATCTGTCTTTTAAAAACTCTGCACACTAGGACATTATTCTACTAGAAATGTGGACACACACATGCAAGCAGGCACAACACTAACAAACCTATTCAGGATGCAACAATGGCCCTTGTCAGTGTTTTCAATACTGTGGCTCCTTCCCAGTCATAAAGATATAAACTCTTGTTTGCTGCTTTAATTAAATTAGACTGGTGGAGCTAGGATGTCTGTGAAACACTGGCCAATACTAATCTCATTTTGTCAGCCATTATGCCGCAGCCCGGTCCTGGCCTGCTCTCCCCATGCATGCCAGAGTTGGATCCAAGCTGATTCCGAAATGCACCATCCTGCCAAACCTTGGCACACCCCTACAGCTTCACAGTCTCCATAAAAACCATTGTTATTTTGGCTTCATATTCTGTGGGCAAATTCTTCCTTTCCCAAAAAGTAATAGATTCACTATGTGTCCTTTCTCAGTGGGGGACAGAAGTAACAAACTGGAGTCTCTGTTATTAAGACCAAAATGCTCCCTACCAACTGACCTACTGGCTGGGCGCAGGTCGGTCTTGCCCTGTAGGAAAGAATGGTCTCCCTGCTCCGAGATCAGCCGAAAACAGATGTTAAATGATGCTCCCCTGACAAAAGCAATGATAGATGGTAATGGAGGTAATTACTTTAAAAGGGGATAAAATGGTCTCTAAGCTACAGCCTATCAGCAGTGCCAGACAGAGCAAAGAAGCGAGCAAGCGAGCGCTTCTCTGTGAGCCTGGATTTCAGCAGATCAATTGGATTTCTGAGTTCGCGAAAGCAGATACGATCCGATGGTAATCCTCACTCACTATCGATCTTTACTTTTACAACTGCTATGAAATAGATTTTACAGCCCTGTCAAGATGAGCCCAAAATATGGGACAGGGAGAATCATCTGCTGATCAAGTTAAACTTGATTTTATTGTTTAGCAGTCAGCATCGCCACTGAGATATAGCGCTAAAAGTTTATTGTCAAAAATAAGTAGATCTTTCATTGAATCTGCATTGAATTGTATGATTTCCGCCTGATCATTTTTATCATCAAACCTAAATGACAACACAGAGGCGAAGAACTTGGTTTGATTGATACAGTAACACAGTGAGCACAGTGTACAGCAGCTAAACTTACAGTTGTTTTGAAGCTCCCCTTCTTGAGCATCGGTGAGTCGAAATAATGTTCAGTTTTTCATTCTGAGCGTTAATGAGGTGCAAATAACTCTAGTTCAGTGTTCCAAAATTCATTGCGTGATCATCCGAGCCAACATCTCCCATTTATCCCAGTCCCTGTATATTTTTATTTTGTGGCTTTTTTGTATTTTGTTTATTTGTGGCTTTTTTTGTTTACAAGCCTATTGTAAACCGTGAAAGGCTGATGAGACAGCCTTTTCATGCTTATTTGTGCATTGTGTGTCTTTTCTTGTGTGGGACATAACAGATATTCTGTCTCATTCCTTTTGTGAAACAAACCTTTCAAAAGGATTTTTTTGGCCCGAAGCCATACAAATTAAATAATAACACTCTGATGTACGATGTATTGCAGTAGCCAGTAATACTACCCATTGCCAGAATATAAAATCAAGCTGTCACTTAAAATAAAGAATAATCTTTGAAAGCGTCGCTCAATTTCTATGTCTATCAGGGTAGATGGATTGATCGTGAAATATCGTTAAAACTGACTTATTCTTAAATGAATTTTAAAGTTGCCCTGCTGGTGCCATTCAATTGTACATAAGCATAATTCCATACCTCGGATGAGCTACAGAATCAAGCTGATGTATGTTTTAATAAGCAAAAAATAACTGCATCATCTTTGTGGTGTATTTTCATTTTTAGTGAAACAACAATATTGACAGTGGTGAGCTCGTCCACTGTGCGTGCCCTGCACTTTACAGGCACCCTCTTGAGATTTAAAAATAAATAAGGAAGACCATCATGTCATTTACACACAGATAACAGCCCGTTTGATTTGGGAAATCATTACCTTATACCATTATCAGGGAGACCTGTCTTTAATCTATGAATAAACTTCCATACTTTATTTTTTACCTCTTATTTTCACAATTCTAGATATGTTAGTTAGGGTAAAAAAAGGTGTCTTTAGGTAGGCATAAAAGACAAGACATCTTCTAAGCCAAGCTGTGAATCTACTATATGGTGATACCATGTGACTGAGCGGGTCTGTCATAAAAACACAGTGCTTCTGCCCTGGACAGCTGAAGTGCAGGACAAAAGCATTCATTGTCTAAATGATACACAGACAAACACCAGCTTTGCGGTACATAAAACAAATACATTGTTTGAAGACATCACATGCACAAAGCAAGAGGGTCTTGATGAGCTGTAGGTTACTTGTTCTCCTAAGAATATTCTAAATTCTGAATAGACACACACACAGGGGTGACAAATGATTTTGTGACAAGTGAAAATTTCACAAGTGAAATTGTCAAACTGACACCTCACGTAACAGGAAGTGATAAGGGAAAAGTAAATATATAGAGAACAGGAGATACATTTAATACATGGAGAACCAAGGAGTCTGTTGACATTTGGGTCATAATTACGCTATGCTAATTAAATCTGCTAAGTACCAGAGAAATGTTTAATAATTCAAACCCAGTGCAACCTGTAATACCAATGGCAATTTCCCAAAATAAAGAGAGTGGAATGATCATACTTGTCTCTCTTAAATATTTAATTCTCCTTAGGAAATCATTTTGACACTGACCTACAAATACCAAGAAGGGCAGGACCATTTCTGTGCTTACATTGGTAAAAACGGCTCTCAACCAGAGTAGGCATGAGAAAATGTGTTGTTAGATTAAAAAAAGAGCACTTCTATTTAGCACTGCATAAAATACCACTGTAGCCATTTACAGTTCTGCTATTTCTATATCAGATGTTATAAAAAGATAATTTGGTATAATCTGTCTTTATTCACTTTGGTCTGTTTGGTTGTTCACATATCCAATATTGCTCATGGTTGTTTTCATTGCAGGGAGAAAAAGCAGTTCATAAACATAAACAGTATTAAAGGCTACAATAGAGTGCTCAAGTGAGTTTGCATTGCTCAGTTTCACACCCAGATACAATAGCAAGACTCATATTGCACACATTAAAAAAATTTAAATTAGCAAATGTTTCAGTATGGTTTGGAGTAGAAAAAGCTATAGTGGTAGCCAACAATGTTGGCAGACTTGTTCTTAAATGTTTTTTTTTTAAATTGAAAAAAAATTGAGTTTTTTGCTCTCATCTACAGCACATACAAATTTGAAACAAAATTACTTTTTTCTAATGCACTTTTTTCAATTTAGTAAATAGAAA
>JAZGTJ010001058.1:0-67002 GCA_036877575.1 Botia almorhae | reverse complement strand
CTCCGCCATGTATCTTTCCTCTACCTCCACTCGTTTGTTTTATTATTTGTGCTCCGCTCTGTCTATGAGGCGCTGAACTCTGCTAGCATCAGTGCGCGAGAGACCGAGTGTGTTCACTCCGCTCCCCCTCAACTAAACATTGTTTTAATAATCAAATGTCTCCGCGTCGAGCGACACGATGAATCGATTATGAAATTCGTCGCCAACTCTTTTAGTAATCGATATTTATCGATTTAATCGATTCGTTGTTGCAGCCCTAAATCAGAGGAAGGTTAAGTTTAAAATTAAAACGTTTAAATGTAATATATTTTTCTCCTGGTCCTTATTTTAATTGGGTCATAAAAATATCAATAATTATCGATATCGACCGATATGAAACACTGATATCGCGATACAGTTTTCAGCCATATCGCCCAGCCCTAGTCTGTAGCTAAAACAAAGTATTTTATTGTTAAAAAATAAACTTTTAGTATACTCTGTCAATATATAAAAAGAACGATTATTAAATGATGATTATAGAACAGCAAAATGTTTACTCTTCCTCATTTATTATAGACTAACATGTTTTGGGTTAAGTCAGGAAATTGATAAATAAATATATGACCATATATATACATCATAAAATAGATGACCGGCAGCCACAGTAAGAGGCAGAACAGGCTGTTTTATCTCTTTAAAAGTTTACACAGATATCATCCTGCAACAAATTATCTTGTGTTCTTAGTGTGTGATTTTGTTCTCACTCTGTCTGCACAAATACACACTAATGAAGTTACCTTTACTATATGTCATCTCTATAGAGGTATTCTGCCAAGATGGTCAGTTGTTGCAAACACGTTGAGTGGTTCATCAATCTTGGGTCTTTTACAGCTAAGAAGTGCATACTAGCTTCTTGGAAGAATGACTGTTCATCTTGTTTTACTTTAAATCTGCTTTGAAATCAAACACATTTTAAAAGGGCTATTTAAATAACCACATAGAAACATATAACAAATAAACATATTATATATTTAGTCTGTTTCACATTGAACAGCATTTTATCACAATTCATCACAATTATTGCTACCTTTCTCCATTGCAATTAACCTCTTACTTGCTCTTAGTTCAAACCTTTAACACTTTGCAAATTAATTTATAATGCTTAAAACAAGAAAATAACAGTTATATCCTAGTGAAAAACGCTGTCATGTGCATTTAACACTAGCACTCTGTCTAATACAGTAAGTTGTCATGGCCCATGATGCACAAAGCTGCATATAGATCCTCTTTATAGCCTTAAGTATAATGCTCACTGCAGTAAAATAACATACCTGAGGTTTCCCTTGCACAGCATACAGAGCTGATTAATTGATAGCGAAAGTAGTTGTTGACAATTCTAATGATTGATTTTATTGATTAGCTCCTGCAGCCCTAAACCAGGGTTGGGGAAGCTACTTTGAAATGGTAGCTTGTCAAGCCACTAGCTACTCGTATTTTAAAGAAACTATAGTCCAACTATCCTCAAACAGCAAAACAAGGGAACAATTTTTTTAAATCATAGAATTATTAGATTATCTTTACTTTTATGATTTTATCTTTTTACATTTTAATAGGGCAACCACTAAGAAAATACTCCTGAAGTACTAAATTGCAACATTTTGTTTTGAAGTGATATAAATAGGAGCTCTGTAGATTTATCAGTGATTAAAAAAACGTTGTTCACTGTGAGTGTGTGAAAAATGATCCCAGCTGCCCTCATTCAACTCAGTGGTTGACTGAGAGCATCCAGCATTGACTAATGAGACACACACACACATGCGCACACACACTCACATGCAGGCTTGGGCTGAGGCACACAGAGACATGCAGCCACAAGCATTCACGCACATATGCTTTTTGAGCATCAGCTGCAGTTGTGCAGTACAGAGATCACGCTGCTACAGGTGTGGGCTGTTCTGCCGGGCTTGCGTCATAGTGACGGCACTCAGCCAACAGTTCTTAGAACCAAGCAGCTTGTTCGCTTAATCTAAATCTCTTTTTTCTCTTATCATAGTTAACTATGTTAATTGCTATATTATTCGAATTTAATTCCTTATCATTCATTTTTTGAAGTGTGCAAATTATAGTTTTTTATGTCTGTTGTTGCAAATGGAAGCGTTTGTTGTGTTTAAGCGGTAAGAGAAGACTGCCTCTCATGAGTGTGTTCTACATAGGGAACTCCGGATTAGGTTACACCTGTCTATACAGACGATATGCACACAGTTCAGGATATTGTGTAAGCAATTCAGGAATTGACCCTCTTTAAGAAAGGTAGAGGCACTTACAGCACAGAGTTCACACAGGCTGTCAGTGAAAAAAGTGGAAGGAAAAAAGAAGTTTATTATTTGTGATGTATTGTCATAATGGCGTAAGCCCTTGAGTAAATGATTTTCACAGAGCATCAGCAAAACAAATGATTTGGCAGAGAAGCTGGGGAAAGCCAAACATCACATGTAGGTAGGAAAATGATGTAATGCAAAACATGAAAATCTGTCCAAAATGGAAAATAAGCTAAGAATCCAGGAAGCTCTCAGTTGGAGTATTTAAATTGTTGGAACATTCTCATTTGTTTTGTGAGGTCAAAACATCACATGTGGATGTGGGTGCATTCCTTAACCAATCAATTACCCAGACATCCTTGCAACATCGAAGTCAAAACATAGCATGATAATTACAGTTGGTTTCATCTACCACAGGGACGAGGCCATCTCTTAAAGATTACTACTATGACTATGATCATTACCGGCAGATGAGTTCAAACTGTTACACTGCACACACTGTATGACAGGTGCCTGTTTAAAGCAGTGTAGATGTTTGGAGTGGTTCATGCTTATGCTGTGCTTAATTGAAATATGTGGATGTTATTACTAATGGAATAATGGGTTGTTGGCTGACCTGAATTTTTTTATAAATTTTTAGTTCCTGTTGACCATTCCATTCCTGCGTAAGTATATAGAAACAAGCCAATTAAATGATGTGTGTGTTTGACACACTTCCGCACACTCCTTTGCAACTGTTATCCAGTAATCCCTTTTCACTGCTTGAACCTTTAGCTAGAGTCATCATTATGCATCATTATGTTGTAATATATAGTCACATACACACTGCATCAGGTAGAGAACAGGAGAGCACATTAAAAGAGTTGGTCTCACCTCTACGTGACTTTACTGGTGAAAGCTTGTGTATTAGTTTTGTCACGAATCAAGTAAGGTTTTGAGTGCTTCTCAGCACACTGCAGCGATTTCCACTATTATTAGCTTAGGAACAGCAAAGCCTCTTAGGGCTCTTTATTTAACCAGATAGCCAGTCTGATTGTAAAGCTAAACTGTGTGTGATGTAAACAGGCAGACAGTGGGACTCCACTCCATACTGCATAAGATCAGTTTTACTTTGCTCATCATAGATTATAACACTAAAGTATTACTGACCCAGGAACTGTGGCCCCACTCTGAGGTAGTTTGGAGCTGGATAAAAGGTTTCTGTCAACCACAACCACTTATAGAGGGCTGCCACATTGTTTAAGTGGTAAATTAGAACTTGCTGCAGTAACTAAACTGTATGGTACCGTATATTGGCCATGGTATTACAGTTTCACTAAATTCTTCCAGCAGGCGGTTCTGGATAATCAGAGTCAGGCTTTCTTTTACTGATACTTTCAGCAGACATCAGGTGGCAGGAACTGAGAGTGTGTATATATTGCACACACATGCACACAAGACCTTTTTGTAAAATTAGAAATATGCTTTATAACAATTTTTATGAGTCCAAAAGGAAAATAAATTAACACAAGCTGGATTTGATCTGACTGTCAATGTGCTAGAAGACTTGTGCTAACTGCTAATCAACTGCCCAAATAACTTTTATGAAAGATGAGGCAGAAGTCACATTACAATAATTATTATGTGAGTCCAGTGGAGTCCAGTGGATGGCCAGCCTGCTTCCATCATGGCTGTGCAGTCTAGGAAGGTCTTTCAGGGGAACAAGCTGTTCTTGGAGAGCTTCTCTCAGCTGTGGTGATCTTCACTTATTTTCTGTTTTCCATTCCCTCTTTCTCTCACGGCATCATTCTGTTTTTTTCCATTTATTTTTCCACTTCTTTATTTTGTTCCTTAAAGTTGCAGTGTTTGGTTCTGTTCTTTAAGTGGCAGCAGAAAGCATTCCAAAAATAATGACTGTTTGCATGCAGGTGAGGTCATTTATATGCTTCTTTACATTAGCCACTTACAGGACTGGTTAATGTGTTTTTGAGACCTATGGTGACATGTGGATACAACTGCAGCCCATGAGTGTCCCAATGCAAGGTGTTTTGCTGTGACAATTGAGAGCAGTGCTAGTAACCTAGCATTACCTCGTCTGGCCTAAAACCCATTACGTGTCTCAAGCATCCCTTTAGGTGTCTGTTCATAACCTGAAATCACTAAGGGTTAAAATATCAGTGCTGCTCTTCCACTGCTCCCTATGCACACCACCCACTGCCTGTCTCTTATCTGTGCCTGACTCAGTCTCTCTTATTCTCCTTTATTCTGTTGGTCCATCATTGTTTTTAATCATGGTGCTATGCTAATGTACTGGGAGCCAGTGTTCGTTAAATTAATCAAGGCCTCTACTGCCTCATTAATGAAATAAGGTAAGGAATGTGGGTAAAAACAAAAAATAGGCTATGTCTGTGCCGATTAAGGGCACCCACACTCTAAAGAAAACTCCAAAGGAGCATTTGATGGATAGGAATGCATAAGATCAGCTTCGTGTCAGTTTTTGTTTGAAGTGGAATTCTGATTGTTTGACATTTTCTGCAAAAACACCGTAGTTACAAAGCAGTGTGTGTCTGAAGGAGGGCATAAAAAAAAGAGACAAAATCATAGTGTGCACACTCTATGGCCTTTTTCCCTTGGGGTCAGAGTTCACAGCTGGATAGACATGTTGAGTCTTGTGTGACACGCTGGTTTGTTTCCCTGTCTGTCAAACTCTGTCGTCACAGAAAGGCATGTCTTATGACAGGGAGTGCGTAGAGCATCTATAAATAAAGCAGTCAGCATGAGATGGAGAAAGAGAGTGACAGAAGTAAAAAAAAGAAATGAGAACTGAGAGGGATAAATGGAAGAGAAAGGAAAAAAACTAAAAAAATAAAATGTGAAGAATTCAGTCAGAGAATAGCAAGAGAGGCCATGACTCCTGTCTTTTACATTCACTTTTTATTCATTAGGCAGAAGCTTTTATCAACAGTGGCATATAAGTGGAGAATTAAGGTATCAAGATATCTCTTATTCAGAATAATGTGTGTTTGCAGCTATTAGAGACACATCTCAATGGTTATATTAGTGTTTGATATTGACAACCATGTTTACTAACAGGTGTGTTTCTTAAATGGCCCTGTTCATACAACAGTTCACTGGAGAGTTCAAGTTCACATTTAAGCCTTTGACAGAAGCTCTTATCCGAAGTGACTTGCATTGCATTTTATAAGTCCTTGCATTCTCATGCACTTTACAGTACCTACGCAAACACCTGTCCTCAGAAGCAGCCCTACCTCCTGTCTTTCTTCTCCAATTAAAGATTTAAGCAAGAGTTTCCTGTTCTCTTTGTAAAGCTTTTAGATTAAATACTATGTTAACTGGAGGGTGTCAGTTCAAACCAGACAGTAAGTGGGTGACCAGGACAGTTTATGGTTGCAAAGTCCTTCTTTAGGCTCCACTATGATCTTCCTCAATGGCTTTAAATGCCTTTTTTCAAGAGTGTTGTCATTTTCGATTATGAGCTATGCATGAATGTAACCGCATTTAGCACTTTAAAACTAACTGCAAAGCAATGACTGCTCGCTGCTGTCCGGCTCTGTCAGGCTTTCTCTGCCCAGTCACTGGAAGCTCATCAATAACCTTTAATAAAGCACAGCCAAAATATGCTCTGTGGGTGTGTGCCTGTGTACAGTATTCGTGGATAATACCCATCTGTGTGTCTGTGTCTGTGAATGAGCTGCTGTTATTAATAGGGTCAGTCTCTGCGTGGTGACAGGCAAAAGCATGTGCCTATGTGTGAATCCATTTCCCATGTGTTTTTTGCGTACATGCTGAGGAAGATGCACACAGTATGTCTCTCTCTGTATTTGAACCCATCTATCGCCCCACCCGAAATTTTCCCCATTGACTAACCCACCAGCTCTTTGTCTCATTATATTTACCTCAAAATGGATCTCGCTGACAATGTCTCTCTCTTTTCTTCTCTCTCTATCTCTCTCTGTCTCTCTCTCTCTCGCTCTCTAAGATATCATACTGAGATATCAGTATTGTTTGTGCTATAATGCTCCTGTTGTTAACCTGTTGCTAGTGTTGTAGTGTCTACAGATTCCCCAGTGGCTTGTTTGCAGCCTGTCTTTCCTATTCAAGGCTATCAGAACAGCTCTCCAATAAAGGAGAGAGAGAACAGAGAGAATAGCCTGTTCTCTTTCATCTTTCTTATCAGCGGACAGACAGAGACCTTGAAGTGCCTCAATAGAGAGTAATTATTTATGTGTTGGTTATACAGTACGAGCAATTACACTGTGAACATTACAATGCGTTTTTCATTTTCCACAAATGACTTATTTTATGTACCTGTTCTGTACTGAATGTTTTAAAGCTGATTTTCAGTGTGGTTGTCCTTAGAAATGGAACATTTTCAAAATGTGTATCCTTTTAGGTTTCTTTTATCTGTTTGTCACACAAGATGTTGCCACAGATTTTTTTTGATTATAGACAAATATGGAAATAAGTTTTTTTATTCATTCAAATCTTGCAAATGTGAAGAAACAAATGCATTACCTGTCTTTTTGTATTGAATTTGATTCCGTTGTATCCGTAACTAACTGTTATGTAGTGACTAATATACATTGCACATTTTTTGTCAATATTTGTTGTCTGTTAAACAGACAAGAATTAATTGCAAAATGCATCCTCAGTAAAATGTTATTTTTTAATTTTAAGAATGTTGTAAAAATATTGACATTTCATGTACGCTTTGTACAAATGCATATTCTGTTTCTCATTTTTCTGTCTGCCTCATAGTGTCCTTGTTTTGTTTTATAGATCTAGAACCGGATGAGAACACCTCATTTTACATCCTCAATGTGGGCCAACCTCCTTCAATGGTCAGCCAATCGCAGAATCTTCAACGGCATGGAGGTCCACCCCCAACCCAACTCATTGCCACCTCTCCCTCCCTGCAGGCTCACTACAAGGTATATGAGCCCAGCTATGAGCCTCAGAACTCTAAGTACACACCCACAGGGGTGGGTGGAGGAGGGAGTGGCCCACCTAAGGCCTTTGAATGTCCTAGCATCCAGATTACCTCCATCTCCCCAAGCTGCCAGCAGGAAATGGAGGCCAGTGAGGATGAGATGAGAGCGAAGGGTCCAGACAGAGACTACCATGACAGACCCCTGTCCCGTGATCACCTGTACCTGCCTCTAGATCATTCATACCGGGATTCATCCTTGAGTCCAAGTCCATGTAGCAGCCTTTCTTCTCGCAGCTGGTTCTCTGATGCATCATCATGCGAGTCCATTTCGCATGTGTACGATGACGTAGATTCAGAGCTAAATGAAGCAGCCGCACGCTTCACCCTTGGGTCACCACTCACCTCACCAGGCTGCTCCCCACAGGCTGGACTGCAGGAAGAAGTCTGGCAACAGCAGCAGCAGCAGCAGCATCATCATCCAGGCTTTACACACTCTCTCTCTCATTCACACGGCCATTCTCTCTCGCCTCGTCAGTCACCCTGCCACTCACCTCGTACAAGTGTCACAGATGAAAACTGGCTGAGCCCTCGCTCACCTTCACACCCATCTTCACGCCCAACATCACCCTGTGGGAAGAGGCGCCACTCCAGCGCTGATATATGCTACCTGGGCTCCATATCACCACATCACTCTCCGACTGCAACACCCGGCCCTTCACCCAGGGGCAGTGTGACCGAAGACACCTGGATGGGAAGCCCATCGATGGGCATGTCTCCTTTCCAATGTTGTCCGTCTGAGGCCGACATCCCCTCCAAAACACGGAAGACTTCGCAGGACTGTACAGCAGCAATCCAGCAAGGGAAGGGTGACCTGGTTATGGATGAATCTGGGAATATATCTCCCTTACTAGACTCACCATCTGAGGACGGCATGCTGGGATTAAAAAAAGACGGACCCGGGGAACAGTTTCTCTCCGTCCCATCTCACTTTACATGGAACAAACCCAAACCAGGACACACTCCAATTTTCAGGTAAACACAACTCTGCTTTGAGGAGCTTTTCATGGCAGAAACCATAGAAGTGCCTTATGAGCACACTGCTGTGATTGGTTCATTGTACGCCTATGGTGTACTGAGGTAAAGTTCTGTAATGCTTCTTTGTTACAAGTGTTCACGTCTGTGTAAACAATAGCTCAGTTCCAAAACCTAGTAATGTGACTCCTACATAGTCCGCTACCTTAAAGGCAGATTCCAAACTGCAATGGAACCTTAATTGACCAGTTTGGATTGCTGTGTATAAGCACAGTGTTTAACAGTCACTCACACACAGTATACAAATACTGCTCTTTATGAGAAGCATGCTGGACTTACATTCACTTAAAAGGACTTGAATCCACTTTGATCAATACTTTGAGTTTGATCAAAACCTTATCTGCCGTCTAAATAATTTTTGTTACTGAGCGCTGCATTGTGGGATTGCTTTTGGCCAAGACAAGGTATCTTAGCTTTCCTGTAGCTCAGTGGTTAGAGCATGGCATTAACAACGCCAAGGTCATGGGTTCGATCCCAGGGATTGCACATACTCAGAATCAATGTATAGTATAATACAATGTAAGTCGCTTTGGATAAAAGTGTCTGCCAAATGCATAAATGTAAATCTTAGAAGGCAGTACAATTATTCTGCCTGCTCTTTAGAATACTATCTGATGCCTTAAATGCTGTCTAGGTAGCTAGCAAACTTGGTTTAGGAACACAGCCAATTTGTATTTAGAGTAGCATAAAAACAGTTGCATATTGAGTGAACCATAAAGAGTTAAAATGTATCTGCTATCCATGTCTGTGCATCAGATAATGGCTGTGTGTGTGTGCTAAAGTCAGATGAAGATGGTGTATGTGTGTGCCCTGGCCTCTATCACCATAAATCAGTAAAGAGAGCGTGTGGCTGTGGGCCACAAATATTTCCCTACCCACAGTGATTCTGTTATTGACCATACCAGCACGCACACAAACTTTTAAGTCTTCATTAATAATCCACAATGGATAGTACACATACTGGCTTCAACAGGAACACACATAAGAAATAGGCACACAATCACCCTCGTGACCTGCTATACCTCCTTCCAACAAACACGTCAAGAAAGCTCCAGCCAGAGGAGTGCACAGGAGTTGTTTTGACTAACATCTTTACAGTCATACCCTAATACAACAAAGACATGATACCTGATCCCTGTTATATGATCCTTCAGCTCCTGCTGTCTGCCATCGGACCTGTGTGCATGTGTGCGTGCGTGCGCGTGCGCGTGCGCATACAGGCTGCTCCATCTATTAGCAGCAACAGAAAGATCTAGAAGCTTGTCTGGTTTAACATGGGTGTGCTGTGGCAGGGTGGGTGAAGTATTGGCACTGCATTAAGCTGTAATGTATAGAGGATGTGGATGGGGAGCCAGACAAACATAACACACTTTAAGAGCAAGACATGATGTAAAATAACTATATGTTTGATATGAGTTTGCTGGTGATTTAAAGCTAAGCAATGTTGTAAATTTTAAGATGATCTTAATGTGCTGTTGGCCATAAAGTTCCCTATGACTGTGTAATTAGGCTGCTGTTTGTTTCACATAAAAAATTAAAATAAACATTTTTTCACATTTTTGTTTTGGTGGCTTAGTTTGGGGAATATTGCATATTTGTGTTCCTTCATGAAGTTTGGGGGAAATAATTATGCGTCCTACGGCCTCTGACAACCGTAAGGTAAATGGCAAATCTGCTGTGGCTAGAACTCATTTACCTGCCTTTCAGCATGGACTACTGGCCAAATGTTAGGTCAACTAATTAATATTCATGAGCCAAACTGATAAGGTTAATATAGCTGATAAATTTCCTATGCCCTTCTATAATATCACAGAGCCACCAATGTTTGATGTCCACAGGCTACAAGGCCACTAAGGTCTCACATTCAGCTGTCTCAGGTTTCCCCCGGCGATCCTATTCATGTAACTATGACAGCAGGTCATGTATATGTCACCTTACAGCAGAGGGGTGACCAGGAAAAGTAGATGAAGTGCTGGAGAGTTTTGGATAAAACAGTAAGAAGTGAAAATAGTTTCTGTCATCATTTACTCACCCTTTACTCACCCATGTTGTTTATACCCTGCATGATTTTTCTTTTTCTTTGAAATTTAGCAAAATATCAAGGCTTCTATTTTACATCCATTTAAATTAGGAAGGAATTAGAACTAGGAATTGGAGCTACAATCAACCAAAACCTGTAAAAGTAGTTCACCCATACACTGTATTTTAGGTGTTCTGTAGCCATATACAGTGCCTTGCAAAAGTATTTCCACATTTTGTTACATTACAACCACAAACTTAAATGTTTTTTATTGAGATTTTATTTAATAGACCAACACAAAGTAGCACATAATTGTGAAGTGGAATGAAAATGATAAATGGTTTTCAAAATGTTAAGCAAATAAAAATCTGAAAAGTGTGGTGTGCATTTGTATTCAGCCTCCCTGCATCTATATTTTGTAGAGCCACCTTGCACTGCAATTACAGCTGCAAGTCTTTTGGGGTATGTCTCTACCAGCTTTGCACATCTAGAGACTGAAATTTTTGCCCATTCTTCTTTGCAAAATAGCTCAAGCTCAGACAGATTGGATGGGCAAGGTCTGTGAACAGCAATTTTAAAGTCTTGCCACAGATACTGGGGATTTAGGTCTGGACTTTGACTGGGCCATTCTAACACATGAATATTCTTTGATCCAAACCATTCCATTGTGGCTGTATGTTTAGTGTCATTGTCTTGCTGGACGGTGAATCTTCTTCCCAGTCTCAAGTCATTTGCCACCTCCAACAGGTTTTCTTCCAGGATTGCCCTGTAATTAGCTCCATCCATCTTCCCATCAACTCTGACCAGCTACCCTGCCCCTGTCCCATCCCCACAGTTTGATGCTGCCACCACCATGTTTCACAGTGGGGATGGTGTGTTCAGGGTGATGAGCAGTGCTACTTCTCCGCCACACATAACGCTTTGCATTTAGGCCAAGTTCAACTTTGGTCTCATCTGACAGAGCACCTTCTTCCACGTGTTTGCTGTGTCCCCTGCATGGCTTGTGGCAAACTGCAAATGGGACTTCTTATGTCTTTCTTTTAACAATGGCTTTCTTCTTGCCACTCTTCCATAAAGGCCAGATTTGTGGAGTACACAACTTATAGTTGTCCTGTGTACAAATTCTCCCACCTGAGCTGTGGATTTCTGCAGCTCCTCCAGAGTGACCATGGGCCTCTTGGCTGCTTCTCTGACCAGTGCTCTCCTTGCTCGGTCTGTCAGTTTAGGTGGACGGCCATGTCTTGGTAGGTTTGCAGTTGTGGCATGCTTGTTCCATTTTTGGATGATGGATTGAACAGTGCTCCTTGAGTTGTTCAAAGCTTGGGATATTTTTTTATAGCCAAACCCTGCTTTAATCTTCTCCACAACTTTGTCCCTGACCTGTCTGGTGAGTTCCTTGGTCTTTATGATGCTGTTTGGTTACTAGTGTTCTATAACACCACTGAGGCCTTCACAAAACAGGTGTATTTATACTGAGACTAAATTACACACAAGTGGACTCTATTAACTAATTAGGTGACTTCTGAAGGCAATTGATTGCACTGGATTTTATTAAGGGGTATCAGAGTACAGGGGGCTGAATACATGGAAAATGCATTTTTACCAATTTAGAAAGGCATTCTTTTAACATCAGAAATCAGAATCAGAAAGAGCTTTATTGCCAAGTGTGTTCACACACACACAAGGAATTTGTCTTGGTGTTAGGAGTTTCCGGTACAGAAAGTACAAACGTAGTACAGACATACATACTGAAAAATATATACAGAATATACAAAAAAATATACAAATATACAGAAGAAAAATATACAAATATACAGAAAAAAGGACAGAGCTGTGATTGCGCATATGTGCTATATACTGATGAAAGTTTGTTAAGCTAATTAAAGATGTGCAGTACTGGGTTGTGTTATGTGATGTTCAAGTAGGACATTTGAACAGCAGAACATGGCTTTTTTAAATATTCTCAATCTTTGACACTTGTTCCTCCCCCAATATTGTTTACATCCTTGCTTTCAGCAAGTGTTTTTCGAAGCAACAAACCAAGGTAATCTGGAATCTACACGTCTAAACAAATTATAAGGACAAAATTTCCAAATCATGTGTTGTTTATTATTCTAGCTGTTCGCTATGCACTGTGTACTTGCTCTGTGTTGATTTTTGCTCTTGGTTTTTATACAGGGCCTCATCCCTGCCTCCCCTGGACTGGCCCTTGCCGAATCAGTACGGACAGTTTGATCTTAAAATCGAGGTTCAGCCCAAAGCTCATCACAGAGCCCATTATGAGACCGAAGGCAGTCGAGGGGCCATTAAAGCCGCATCCGGGGGCCACCCAATTGTAAAGGTGAGAATTCACAACCGACTTTCAGCCTATATTGTTACTTGCCTGGTCAAATACATTTGTTTCAACTGACTGTGCGAGAGGTTAAACCTAGTTTAGGTTTTTGTTGAAAACCTTATGGTCTTGATTTTTTTTTTTGCTACCTATTATGCTAACCACAAAAGTGGGAACAGAGCATAAGGCCATACGTTCCCTCACAGGAAGCAGAACCCTCACAGAAAAGCTGCCGTGTGGCCTAGTAACCTCATTACTGGTCGTAAAATTCCTTTTACTGGGTGAGCGAGTTTTATGGTGTCAGCTAGATCTAAGTAAACCGTATAGCAGCCTGGTAAGACTTCATATCAAACCGACTGCTTCTGTGAGTTTAGTACCAGTGGCTCACCTGTAGGAGTTCAGGAGTATGGTTCAGTAGAGGTGATGCCATCATTTATGTAAAATGAAGCCCAATTAGTATCCTGCTGTATCATGTGGTTGTCCTGATCAGATAGGTAAGCTTACCTGGCACTCTTCTGAGGCTGGTTCTCCTATAGAGCCTGAGAAAGAGAGAGCTTGTTGGTAAATATTTTATGCTCTTGAGGCAGTGGCCTCTTTTGTGGCAGCCATAATGAAGCACATGCTCAACTCTGGAAGTGAGATCAATGTACAGGTAAGGAAAAGAAGAAGGCCTTTCCTCTAAATCTTAATCTTTGGCTTTGAATGCTCCAGTAGGCAATCACAATAACAGGCCTGCAATTTCTGCCACATCACACCTCAGTTTAGCATCTAGGGAGTCATTAATTGGCCATCATTCTTTGTTTATGACCTTTGTTAGGTTACCTGCGTTATCAGCTTTCATGAGCAGCAGTCTCTTGTCTTTAATAGAACTGCCTTTACAGTTTGTCTTGCCTTATCAATGTTTTTTTTAAGTATTTGTGGGTTTTTGGACTTCAGCTATTTGTAATTGGAAATGTGGAAATTATCACTTTGTCTTTCATTTATAGAGCTGTAGACTCATGTAAGGCTTGTAGGACGATCCAGAAAATATAAAGAAAATTACCCACAAATTTATATATAAAACACAAGCATATATATATTTTTAGAACTAAACCACAGCATGTTGAATTAGGATGACAAGTGCATTTGACTGAATTGCGATTTAAAATTAATAATTGTTTTTGTAGATAAATATATATGATTTCCTGTGGTAATTATTTGATTGAAATATATAAAATATGATATGAAATAATATTTTCATATTTATTCACCTGTAATCTTTATTTATATTGAAGGTATTCATTTTAATTATAATTTAATTTGTCAAAATATTTTTTCATCAAACACAGCTCTAAAAAAGCATCCTAATTAACATGCTTAATCAGAGGCTTGATTTTAGTACACTAATGACTGGAAATAAGTATGTCAGATGCGTCATTTAGAAAAGCGTGTTATTTCTATGTTTCAAAAGAATAAATGCTAATTTATGGTTGAACCTACAGAAAATGTAACAAGATTCGGTTAGAGTGCAAACTGTTCAATTCATATGCGAAACTGATTTTCATGTCTTGTTTGCTGAGAGTTTTTTATGAGTTTTTGTATGAGTGTTTGATGATCTCTCATCAACCACTCATACACACGTGAGAATTAGTGTGAGCGTGCCTTTTTCATTATTTTAAAGTATTAATGACTAACTCTTTAACATCATGGACCAGTTCCCCTCACATTATGACTGAGGATGCATAATTTCCTGCCATTAATGACGTCTACTCTGTGTTAGACACACACCAACCCATCCATGGGTTAGAAAACCTCAATTTAACTTCTACACATAGACACAAGAGTGTATAGGTATTATGAGTTCTAATATACTGAATTAAAATACAGAGGATTCTGATTTGAGCATGTTTACACTTCAGACTTAGATGTGCATTTACAAATAAACAGTGTGTTTAGATTAACTCATAAGTACTTAACTCATGATTAAAATAGCATCAAAAAGACAACCTAGAATTAGATGACCAATCTCTACATCTGTTTACAAGTGTTAGTATGTGATTTTCACAATATGTAAATGTGGATTTTTACTGTAGCAGCCCCAAAATACTTAATTAAAAGTTTGATTGCTCCGTTTAGCTGCATTTTTCTTTTCTTGTGCTTACTTTACCGTTTCCCATTTGGGAAAATCTGTGTACATAAAATCACCCAAACCTTCAGATCATTAAATGAGGAGCTGTTTGTGTTAATGTTTCCCATGATGCTTTCTGGGGCAGGCGCTGCTGGAGCCCTAGGCTGCTACTGTGGCGTATCTGTTGTTGTGACGTCAGTGGGCGACACCACAGACTCCATCTGTCCCGGGAGTGAGGCTCTCTGCGGTGACTGGATCTTAGAGACAGAGAACAGACTCATTGAGCCATATTTTCGTCAGCAGCACTTAACGCTGCCAATTAGCTATGAGAACACTCGTACACCTGTATGTCAGGTGTGACCTTACACAGACGCTGAGTATGTGTAGTGACTATATATATAGTATGTGACCATTAGTGAATGACACAAGGTGAACAGAGGAATATTAAAACACTTGAGTGTTACCCTGCCAGGACTATGAAGGTTGATGTCAAAACCAATAACTTTTTTACTTATTAAATATTTTACAAATACAAATTTTAAATTTTAGTCTTCTTTTTTAGATACATTACAATTAGGGTTTAGTAGATCTAAAAACAGAATTAATTGACTTAGCTAGTTTTTCTAAATTGGACTACATTAAAGTGCTCATCAATATTGTTTTTTGATGGATTGATAAAAGCCCCCGCATACTGACTCACAAAATTGACTCCCAGCCAATCAGATTTGATCTTATCATTCTAAAAAGCTGCTTGCCATTTTGTGTGTGCAATATGTATCAGACAGTCCGCGAAGTCTGTGGGTGGTCCGTGGGTGGTTTGTCTTTCAGTGAGCCCGCAGACAGACTGCTGTAAGGGAGCTTTACGTGTTTAAATATGTGTGTTTGTGTGAGTAAATGCAAACAAGTGTGTGAGCGCTTGCATGTTGATGATGTGACTGGATGATGATACATTTGATTCCTGTAGCCCCTTTTTATTTTTGTCGTAGCTGTGATCAAACCTGTACCTCTCTTTATCCTTTCTTTACTTTTGCCCCAGTGGGTACAGGCCTGTGATAGTGTGTGTGTGTGTGCACTTTGATTTACTGTGTAAAGTTTGTGTGTGTATAATAAAGAATAGGTCAGTTAAGTGGATGGTGGATCAAACACAGCAAGGTCATAAGGCTGAGTTGAGAGAAGGTCATAAAATTTGCATTAAAGGGGCATAAACAGCCTAATCTTACAACTAGAAACACACACACACCCTCCAGGGCTTTACCACTCTAGTTAATGTGTAAGAAGTGAAAGAGTGTGTGGTGAAAACATGTGAAACATTGTTTCACAGTGTTTGTGTATCAGTGAATTGTAAGTCAAGCTGCCATAACAGAAGACTGAGGTTTGCAGCGTACAGTAGCCAGACAAACACCAGCGAACCAAAGTGACAGTGTTTACTGCTGGTGTTTGGACTGAGCTAATTCACAGAACGAGATCTATGGGGAATGCTGTGTAATGCTCAACAAACCTTGCTCAGGTCTTTCTGTATCTGTGGATTCATTATTATAGGGGGCTAACTAAAATCAGCACACCTGTTGCTAGGAGACATGCAAGTTTCGAGCCCATCTGGCATAAACTTTCCTAAATGTGAACTGGTTAAACACAAACACACACACATGCAAAGGACAGCAGAGTTTACATTTGACGTAGGACCGGTTAATGTATTGTCAGGGAGTGACTTGTATCTTTCACTCAAAGCTTTTATGCGGATAAAAAGGCTCAGTGGGTTCCGCACAAGATGGAAACCATCTTTATGAAAAATACATTAGGCTGTTTGTTTAAAAAAGGAAGATGTTAAAAGAATATTCTGGGTTAGGTACAACTTAAGCTCTTTCAACAGCATTTGTGGCTTGCTGTCAGTTACTATGGACAATAAAAGTCTTGGGGCACCTGTGCCAGAAGGTTAAAAAGGTATATATACCGTTCATATAAGCTCATATATATATATTTATATATATATATATATATATATATATATATGTATATATATATATATATATATAAGCTCATATTTTTGTTACAGAACTTATTTGAATTATTTAGTAAAAATATTTAAAATTTGACATTGTCCTTTTGAGGTAATGCAACTTTTCTAGGTATATGAATTTAGGTGCTTTGCTTAGTGCCTGACAGGCTAAATAGGCCCTAAAATGTACAAGTTTGTATGATGCAATACGATATGGTTTTATAAATCCTCCAAAGGACAAATCAGTTTGAATGCACAGAGTAGATCCAACAGACAAAGACAGTAAAGTGCAGATTATGACACAAGCAAAAATGTTCTAACAAGTTTCATTATTAGTAGCTAAAAAGCAGTACGAAGGACTCAGGAGGTGAAATGCACAAAGTTGTCAGATGTAATGTGTGAAGGTCATGTGATAGCTCAAGAGTGATGTCCTCTTTGATTGTTCTGATCAGTAATCTCAAGCCTCCAAAATGAATGATATTCTTTGCCAGTTTGTAGAGCATCATAGTGCATGTAGCTGATTCTTGAGCTGGATCTGGTGGTGGAGACCATGTGAGCTGTCCCTCACAAGGTTCTGGGTCTTTATCCTGGCCTGCTGTTCATAGTATGAGAGTAGACTTGTAAGTACACTTCACTGGTATTAGCCCAGATGTTTATGATGGTTTGGAGTTTCTGTTTTAGTTCTTGTGAGAAACCAGCAAAATGCTGTTAAAACAGCATTGTAGGACTTATCAGCCTGTTGGCCTGTGTGCAACAGATGTCTGGTTATGTGTTACTGACATTATTTCTATTATTGCTATAAAAAAGTCCCTTCTTGGTATCCTTGAGCAAATATCATCAACAGTCACAAGGTTTACTGGCTATACATGATCATGACAGGAGCTGAAATATTGGATTGTGGCTTTGCAGGGACAAAGCTGATAAATTTATCTGTCAGGGATTGTGGATTTAACTTTCAAAATGGTGTAATAATAGTATATTTTAATATTTATTCCAGTTTGTGTTTATTCATATTCCTTAGTTTGCAGTGAATGGCACATTCCAGATGCTGTCAACAGAGCATAATTGTGTTTAATCAGGAATATTCCTTCAGTAATCTTCTCACATGGATAAAAGCTTTATTGTTTTGTACAACAAAGCTTAGTTCCACATAATATCATTATGGAAAAACATAACAAATCTTGATGACCTCAGACCTCGTGGTGAGTAATATTATGTGCTGATCAGAGGTATTTAGATTTGAAGTCATGCTGATTTTCTGTATTTCTCCAGTATTTAAACATAGTTTTACTACAGTTATATTTTTTTTGGGATAGCAGCCCTGACTTTACATGTTGTGTGTGTGCTGCTTTTGGTGTGAAGTAGCCTGAGGCTGTATTTGATGTGGATCTGATGCATACAGCATTGGAGTAAAGAGAAGGACGCAGCTTTGTCAGAAAGGGAGAGAGGTGTAATGCTGTACTCAATGTATATATATGTACTCAATGTATCTATGCTTGTGTTGCTGTGTTTGAGTGAGACTGTGAGTTGTAAGAGTAAGAGAAAGAAAGAATGTGTGTTGTTGACCTTATTTAAACAATTGGTTGCCCAGCCTCCTGGGTCTGAGTGCTCTCCGTCACTCTCTCTCTTTCTCTCTCTCTCTCTCACTCTCTCTCTCTCTCTTTCTCTTTTCTCACTCACTTCTGTCCCACACACAAACACACACAGGCATAGGTTGTGTAAACATTACATTGGTGAACAGACCTCTCTCTGTGTGCAGTAAGCACAGAGAGCATGTCAGCACGAGTCCACGTTTCGGGGCCAGGGGCCACTGTCTGTGTGTGTGACTCTGTTTATGTGTGACCTTGAGTCTCCTCCCCTCCCCCTCGGGCTCGGGTTTACCCACACACACACACACACAGTCTCGTGCATGCACACACACGCACCGGCTGGCCTCACCATAGCAACCAGAGAGCAACACAGGGAAACAACTTGCCAGCAGCGGGTAGGAACGAGATAGAGAGATGGAGAAAGAGGGAGGGGTAATGAAAGAAAGAGCTTAAACAATAAGAGAAGGTGACATGAATATTTGGGAGAAATCAAGGTGTGTACAGAGTTTTGTATTGCAGAATGAAATATGTAGCCTAAAGTGCAAAAACAATAAAACGTGGTACTGTACACCAAAACGCCCATGCCCGCCCTACACGTGTTTGTACACGGTCGTTCTTGTTAGGTTGTGTCTTCCTCTTATTTAAAATGTCACTGAATCTTTCAACCCAGCAGCACAACAAGAAACAGTTGGAATGAGACGTCTTTATTTAGTTCTTGATATGAAAGGCTACCCAGGGAGGCTATTTTCACCCCTGTTAGCTTTATTCCAGCTATGAGACATGTGACTGTTCTTAATGTCAGCAGTTTAATATAACCAGTGTCAGGGAAGGGAGGTTACAGGAGTGCAGGGACCGTCCTCTTGTGATATTTCACGCAAACACACACAGTGGACACACACCATAAGCTAATGAGAGGATAAATGGGAGAATGTTTCGTGTGGCCCTGATGCCACATCACCTCTCCTGTTCAGTGAAGGGTCCTGATTTAAGGATTATTTATGTTTTTGATGTTCATTCTACCTTTTCTCTCAGCATGAACCCTCTAAGCTTTTCTATGAGATTAGTGTGAGGAAAACACATGGGAATAGAGGGGAGTTGTGCATAGGAATGATTCTAAGATTTCAGTCTCAGTCCTCTATCAGCGCATGTAATGATTTAACTAAGAGGAATATTTCTTGCCAGAGGTTGCCAGTTTGAATCTCACTTGTCTAATTACATTTGAATAAAATAGTCATTTTGCATGTATTTTAAACAGATTAATATCAGTAACGGTGGCATATCAGAGTGTGTTTAGGTGAGAAGTTGTAACAGATGTGTCCAGGGTGGAGCACCTAAAGGAAAAGATAATCTAATAACTCTTAAAGGTTTTTTAATGACCGTAAAAAGGCGAATCAGAAAAAAGGTTTTAACTTTTTATCCCTTTAACAGGGTTTTAACAACTGAATTAATCACCAGTTTTTAGGGAGATTAAAATTACAGGTGGGGGGATAAAGCCTCCCTAAATAGGGTCTAGCAACAAATGTGAAAGTTTTCACATAACAAATAGTGTTAGTCATTAGAAACCCAAATGATTTCCCTTCCCTTGAAGAATTATTCAAAATTAATTCACTAAATCTCTTAATGACTAATTGGCATGGCTAATGCAGCATGTGGAAAACATTTTAACCACATGCAAACACTCAATTGACTCATAGTAGACAAATGAGAAAAGTGATCGGCTGGGATTTTTTCCCCCCAAAACATTGTGGTGGTTAGCACTGACTTCTGAATGGCAATTACAAAAAGTCAGTGACAGAAGCTGAGCTGCAGATCTCTTCAGAAACTCTTCCTCGTAGATTTGCAGTTTTTCTGGTAGAAATGCTTTAAACTGAAGCTGTGGCAGTGCTCTAAATCCTTGCTACAGCTGAAACATTTTATGAAATTTATTAAAGTCATAAATGTTTATGTCCTAATGTATTACCTTGTAAAGTGATTTTACACGTAATGCATCATACATCAGAATAAATGCACTTGGTAACCATAAAGCCAACATGAAATCAAACTTTATTGTAAAAAAAAGTAAGCAAAGTTTACACATTCTGAGTCTTAATGTGCATTATTTATTAGTGTAAATTCCAAAAAGAAAAATCAATATATCATAACTGTAAAATGTAATAACTGTCTCAATTGTGCTATGGAATGCTTACAATTTAAACTCCAATAAAGTGTCACCTTATTTTGCCTTAAATTTTATATTCTGCTTAAATGATATGAATATGTAATGTTACGTTATTAAAAAAAAAAACATGTGGTATGTGAATGACAATTAATTGACCTTGAAATAATCAACATGGTAACAACAGTTCAGAAAATAAACTAGCATTGCTTTGTTTTTGAACAAAAAAAATTAAATGTCTTCAAATTAAATTATTCAGAGCTTAGCGGGATCACTAATGATTAAAAAAATCTGTAAGTCTGTAAGTCAAAAAAAGTCTGTAAGACTTTTTTTTTAACCTAGCAGCCCACTTTACACACAAACACACCATTCATTTTGTTCATTTTGTTTTTCCTAGCGAACACCCCCCGCACCCACTTACAATGAAAATTAATTGTCCAGTAGAGTTTGGTGCTGTTACCAAGGGTAGCAAGATTCCCACTGCTGAAATAAATCCCACATGCGCGTGATGTTGGTGAGGTCATGGCTCATCTCGCCTGAGCTCTCTGCCTCTTCAGGTCTTTGAGCATAAACATGGCCTCTGCTCCTGAATCCCCAAACGGCCAGCTGCCCTAACCGAGAGCCAGTTCAACAATGAGTACACTATATTCAGCCTTGACCCCTGTGCCTGGAGGTTCCTGTCAGCAGGTTGCTTTATTTAATGCTCACAGAAGAGTGCTTGATGGAACATCATTTACAAGAAGGATGAGCCAATACTTCCATGAAGCGGTACCCATAATGCTCTATTTTAATTTTTTGAAAAGTGAATGTCTCTTCTCTTACTCATACCCTTTTCTTTGGAAGTTCTGCCATTTAATTTTTTTTTTAAATCAGTCAGTATTTTGAAATGTAGCATGTCTTCTTGTTTTTTTTATTTTTTCAAGTACTAATGTCTCCAATGGTAATAACGCCACGATGTCTGGACAACCACACAAACCCACAACTGTCCAATTATTCTGTTCTTCTCCAATTCCCAGCTCTCTGATTACCGCACTGTTCACTTTTGTTCCCCCGTCACGCACATATCTGGCTCTGATGTCAAGACATGTTCGTTTATATGTGATGTAAAAGCATGTTTTTCTTATTGTGTTGCTGTGGTTGGCTTGGTCTTTCCGTTACCTGTGAATGGCTTCTCCCTGTTTTTCTTACTTATTCCTTTGCTCTCTTTCTAATTCTGTCTCTTGCTGCTTTGGGTCAAATAGTTTGCCAACCATAACCTTTCAACAGTAGAGAGATTGTTAGCAGCTTGTGTGCGCAACCCACAGTAGGTAACACCCATCCGCACACGCATGTTAGCAGAAAAGCTCCCGTCCAATTGTGAACTCCTCACCTGTCCGGGAAGCTTATTGGCAGGTCAAAAATGCAAACGTAGTTCTGGGCAGGGCAGAATACTGCTGTACTGTCTCCCTGTGGGTCAGACACCAGCTGAATTCATGCATCAAACAGGCTGGTGTGCAGCCCCAGGAAGGAAAAACGTCTGTGAAAGCTCTCTGTTCTGAAAAGAGCTTCAACGACCTCACAGAACGATGTGTTACATTTAATCATTCTCATTTTAATGGGTTTCACGTCCCATTTTAGTTTTCAGATGTTCAAAGTCTTGTTTATACATCAATTTCAGCAGCAGAAATAGGAAGTCTTTCATGATTTTGTTTTTCTTTTTGTCTCACTTTTCTTTCAATCCTGTTTTTATACTTTTTTCTTACTCGTGGCTTAAAAATGTGTCTTTTATGTTCCTGTCTGGATTTTAATTACTAGCTACAGTGTGTTTTGGATTCGTCTTGGAAAAATGGGCTAACGTCTGATATTAATGTCCATGGAGGAAGATTTGGGAAGTAGTTGCACACACGCAGGATTCTTCTGATGGCAATATTATTGTAATGTAAATGGAGAGCTTTGCCATTTGACTTGGTAGATGTCAAGTGCTTCCAAAAATATCCAAGCTTGCTTATTGGCCTTTCTCACTCTCACTGTCTGATATTCAACATAAACGTACAGGTATATAATTACAGGTATATCATTTCAGTGCAGTCATCTTCATAAGGTTTAATATTGTGTTTAGTGAGATTGTTGAAGGTTTTAGTTCTAGAAATTTATGTACAGAAATGTAGAAATTTGATGTACAAATATGGTGCACAATCTTTGATCTGCATCTTGCAACAATGAACCTTTTCATTGTTGTAAAAGCTGACCATGAGTTGTCTCTTCCAACAGCTCATTGGCTACAATGAAAAGCCAGTAAATCTCCAGATGTTCATCGGGACAGCAGATGATCGTTATTTGAGGCCGCACGCTTTTTACCAGGTTCATCGCATTACAGGGAAAACCGTCGCTACAGCAAGCCAGGAAATTATCATCACCAGCACGAAGGTTCTCGAGATTCCACTCCTTCCTGAAAACAATATGACCGCCAGGTACCTGATGGTGGCTTTAACATAAATCCTGATTCTCTCAGACCCATTCACATAACCCTTTAAAGCTATATTGTGAGACCTTCTCAAAGACCTAACACTCAATGCCACTCACACAAACCTGCTGACATTGTTTATTTTAAAGCAACGCGTGATTTGAAGGTTAATTTCAGATGTCCTCACAAGTCTGTTTTCATATGTTTTACTATATTTGTGAGGACATTTAAAAATTTTTAAAACCTGTACATACACAGAGACCCTTGAAGCTCTGGTTAGAAAATTGGCTTTCTTCATAATGTTTTTCGGGATAATATTTACAACGTCCTACCAGTAAACTAACCATTTCAGAAATCTGGTGCTGTTTTTAGATTTGAAGTAAAGCACAAGTTGGCTGATAACAACCACAACTTGGATTTTTAATTTCTCTGCCAGTTTTAAATGTAACCAAAACTGTTTTGGTTAAACAATGCAAATACACTTTCATTGTGTGTTATCAGTCACTCATTAACTCCATGAGAGGATAAAACATGAATCCAAACAGTAACGCAGGTTGATTAAAAGTACAAGGAACCTTGTAGTTTCAAACAACCTTTGTTTTATGGTTTAAATGATGAAATTGTTATGAATACTCCTTCCTGAGGGTTTTTCCTGCTGTGTTTGTCAGTATTGATTGTGCTGGAATCCTGAAGTTGAGGAACTCAGACATTGAGCTGAGAAAAGGAGAGACAGATATTGGACGGAAAAACACTCGCGTTCGCGTGGTGTTCCGGGTTCACATCCCACAACCAAATGGAAAAGTGGTCTCACTGCAGGCTGCTTCAATTCCAGTGGAGTGCTGTAGGTTACACACACACAGAAACACTCATACCCTAAATGCACAAAGAACAGACACACATGTAAAATATCCCACATGTAAATTGGATTTTCTTATGTGTTTGTGTGATATTATAGCTCAGCGCTCGGCACAGGAGTTACCTCAGGTTGAGAAGGCCAGTATTAGCAGCTGTCCTGTGAGTGGAGGAGGGGAAATGATCATCACTGGCTCTAACTTTTTCCCTGAGTCAAAGGTCATCTTTCTGGAGAAAGGTCCTGGTAAGATTTATCCTACTAATGGGGTTTAAGAGCTTATATAGCAGTGCAGGCCTGTGCTTTCTTTGATATCCTACGTTTCTCTATTATTGTTAATGCTTATTTGCCCAAATAATTTTGTATAATAACCCCTTAACTATAAAAAATACTTATCTTAAGTGTCTTAGGTGGACTTAGGTAGACTTGTCTTAGGTGGCTGATTTCCTACATCGCTGATGTAGGAAACATACTTTTATGTCACTGGTATCACTCTGGGGTCTGTTTCTTCTGACATTATAATTTTTAAACTCAAATCAATATGTCAATTTTTGTATTTGGTAAGTAGCCATGTGCTAAATAGCATAATGTACGGTTGGCCAGTCATTATTGTAAAATAAACCCCTTCAGGGTGATACAAGGCTCCTGTTTGCCTCGTCATGGTTTATTTATTTTGTGATAATGTTCGGCTGACTGTACATTAGCTGCTACTTAAGTTTGGCAAGTACTAATTCCATTTGTTAGGTTGCAGCAGGTACTGCTGAGTGTGCACCACAAATGTCCTCATCTAGCCACCTAGCAACCGCCTAGAATGCCCTCACAGTACCTTAGAAACTGCATAGAGATGTGTCACTCATAACACCATAGCAACCAGATAGAAACACCCTGGTAACCAACCACAACACTCAATATTGTGGGGGCTACTTGAGCACTTAGTAAAAATACAATATATCCTTGTTAGTTATTTACAACAACAAACTGAATATACATTTATAATGTATATGAGTAAATAAAGTCAAGTTTTGGTGCAAGGTAATCGTTAATCCGACACTAATTACTGTGTTGGTATTTTATTGTTGAAAAGTAGAGAGTCAGATCATTTATAGTTTAAGAGTGTTTGTCTGAATCAACAGGTAGAATGTGAAGGAGTGTAAATTTCTCACTTTCCACTTCAGAGCAGGATTTAATCGTCAAACCGAAATGATTTATCTTTGCTTTATCAGCATCTTGACCTCCCACGTTTTCCTTTATCCTCTGGGGACATCGTGTGTGTGTAATTCATTATGAACACACCTCCACACGCAAACATCACTGCACTCAAATACGCGTATTCCCACTCACTCCGTACACACAGACTCGCAAATGCACTCTGCACACACCTACTGTAAATCCACAACACGCTCACCCTAGAAAACATGTGCATACGTGCCAGAAGACATAAACAAATACACACCCTCATTCCCTTATATGCTTATGAACCCATCTGTTTTCCCCTCACACTCGCAGGGTAGATTTATGGTTGGCCATATTGTGGTGTGTCACTGATCTTCTGGAGATCACCTGTAGTCCTCAGCATCTGCTGTTAGGATGACTCAGAGGTCAGCATGACTGCTGCGCCTGCAGAGAGCCTTCTGATCGCTCACTGGCTCAGACACTGTCTTACCTTTTTCTTTTCTTTAGAGAAAAACTCATGATAAAGCTTGATAGCACTGCAGTGTAATGCTTTATAAACAAATTCTTCATTTTTAACAATACATATTGTAATTTTGTAGTGTTTCATAAATAATCGCAACCACAGTTAATTAGATTATAATACATGCCTGTGTATTGATACACCTTTAAGGAGCATAACAGATTATATCACATGATAGCACAAAGATACCTCAAACTGTCTAGAACTGTTAAGGACAGATGTGTTCAATCAGACTTACAATATTCGCCTGGTGGATAATGAAATTCCACAGATGTAATCTGAAGGAGGGACTGAGTCATATCTTCAGATGGCAGTATTATAGAGACCTGGGGTTGGGCTCTTTTGACTTGGGACAATAAGCAACGGCCCAGAACACCTTTGCAATGCTTTAGCAACTTCATAAGGCTACATTATTATATACCTGACAAATTTTATATTTAAGTAAAGTATAACCACAACTTTGTTTTTCCTCAGTCTCGTAAGTGATAAATGATGTGTCACAGTCCTTGAATCTATCTGATGAATGACTGCAGCTCAGGTGCTGGTAGCTTTTTTCCTGTTCAACACGCATGGCTGCCATGTGGCTGTCTTTCTTAAGCCTCAGTGTTCTGTCACTGTACAGTCATGGGGCTTTATTAGACTGACATTTTAGACTGCTATGAGTCCCAACAGTTCTCTGTCTGCATGTATTTGTGTTGAGTCTCACTGTGAGCTCAAATGGACCTCTTACACATTGAACAGAACCCTCAGAGACAGTATATCATCTCCACCAGACTGGCTCTTTCTTACCCCCTTTTTAATAGTCTCTTTCATACTCTCTTACTTTTTATAACATCAGGCAGATCTGGAGGAGGACATTCATTTTAATTTTTCCTTTCCAGTATCACTTGTGTACTCTTTTTGAAATTCTTTGATAAGCAACTCTCTTTTCTTTTTCTTTCTTTCTCTCTTGCTGTTGCTCGTTTTTTCCGTTGCTCATGGACACACTCGTTTTTCAGTAATGAAACACAAGTTAGGACCAGCCTTAGATGAAGGTAATGAATGAAAGGCATTCTGGGAATACGAGTCTTGGCCTGCCTTTGAGTGTGTGTGTGTGTTTCTAGTTTGAAATATTGACACACTGACTTACTCAATAGGAGTTTATATATGCACACAAACTGACTCTGTCAGAAAGACACTCTTTATAACTCACCTTTCCTCTAATTGGCACAGTGTGAGGTATGCCCACAGAAAAGTGCTAAAGGGAACCTGTGCGGTGTTTGCCCACGCTTTTGTTGCATTGTATAAAAATGGAAAGTTCTGAAATGTTAGAACAAGCAGGCTGGAAAATTGGCCCTCACATCTTGCCTTGAGCTAGGGAAAACTTCATATCTTTTTGAGTAGGAGATCATCAGACAGAGTCTGTGTGATCTGTGGAACTGTGTTCTGCATTACTGGTTGTAGATGTTGTGATCTAGATTTTCCATCGCTCATCCAGTTGTGTTTTATATCAGTGGAATATAGTAGTTGAAGGTGCTTACACTAATTTTTGTCCATTTTGTGCTGGCAAAAATAGGTTTGTGTTAGAGTAATGTATGCGGCATGAAATGCAAAAGCAAAAATTGTCACCAGTTATCAGCGTTATTGCGGATATTTTAGACTGTGTTCTAGCTTGTTAGCATTCAGCCATAATTTATTTTATGAAAAAAGTGTCCAATAATGGGAGCTTTTTATTCTAGGAGTCTTAAGTAAAAAGTACTGTTTATTTTTATGTGTAAATGATTTTAATTAGAACAAATGCTAAGTGCACCTTTAAAAAAAAATTAAGTGACAATTTTGCCTATATTTATGTTTTATTTGTGATCACATGCCATACAGATGGAAGAGTGTTGTGATATTTTGAGCAAGGTCTGTATTCCCTTTCAAAAACAGTGACACTGATCAGAATAACCAATACGACCAGTCAGAGTTTCTGGAGATTGGAAAATAAGTCAAAGCTGGTGTGTATTCTCTGGCTGAGGCTTGATTAAGTCTGGAACACATAAAATTATATCCACAAATCACTCCAAGCTGCTAAGGGAAGATAGAGGGAGAAGATCTTTTTGTGGACTGGCACTGGGCTGTGCGTTTGGGAAGCATTTGTCCCTAGAGGCCACTCTAGCAGTAGGGGACAAAGGAGGACATATGAGAAGAAGGCGACTGATAATATTAGTTCTAATTTTGACAGATTGTATCTAATTGAATTGAACATGTAATTGAATCACTTATTGGATCTACAGTAATTAGTTGAGTTATGTCCAACTGTGCAGTCCATGTGCTGATCCTGAGACCTTGTAATTCATTTTTGAACTGTTGAATCGGGTTAGAAATGAAGGCAATGGGTAGAAATACAGTCAATTGGTCAAATGATTCATGCTTTTTATCATCAGGACGACCACAAAACTAGATTGTGAGTGTTCTCTGCCCTTGAATCCAGTAATTAAAAGCAGCATAAATATTTAAGTTCATTTCAGGGACACTTACACGATTATGTGGGGACAAATAAATACAAGTGCCCATGCTCATTTAATTTTTTCAGTGCTGAAAGAAGTCAGTGTAAAATCCTTCCTCCAAAGTTCCCAAAATTTATTTAGGCTATAGTGAGGGCATAAAAATGACAAATATACAAGTACAATTAAATGTTTACAATGAATCAATAAATAAAAATCAAACCCTAGAAAGCCAGCAGAAAAAAAGTGTTGTTTTTATAATTAATGATTCATGCAATTATAAGAGAGGAAGTGAAGAATAACATTAACCATCTGTTTCAGGTGATGCTCGACAGAAGGACATTTAATTTGCACATATTTTAATTTAAATTGCACATAAAAGCTTCATATGATTTTGCAAACAGTTTGTTTTTCTTGAGTTTGTTTATTATAACAGTAATAACAGAACAGCTGCATTTCTGGGGGGTGGGGGACTTACGCGCATGCCTGTCAGCAAGCTTTAGTGTCTGATTCCTGTTTGAACCTGCCCTCATGATGTGCATGTGGGGCCCTCTCCAATGTCTCTCCAGTGTGTGTTTAATGTCAACATGTGCTGCAATACTATTACTGCTGAAGTCACAGGCATCCAAGGTCATTCTCCTATTAGCAGAATGGGGAGCTGAGACGCTACACGGTAACTTTGTGCAAACACAACAGTGTCTGGAGAGTCATACACCAGGTGATTATGAAAATTGTTCACAGCAGGATCTTCTTGGATTTGATAAGTCCTTAAACATTATGCTGTCCATATTCCTCCTTTGAAATGTTTTGTTTTGTTACTAAATATGTAGGGAAATGTATTTTGCAAGATTATGTGCACACATTTATAAACATTATTACACATGCATTTTTATGATTCCTCTGTTTGGCTGCATCAAACCCTTAACAAGCACTTTTAAGTGTGTAAATCAGACCTGTGTCATGCTGTTTGTTTAGTATATGTAATTAATACATGCAGTGCCTGTTTTGCCAATCGCCTCTGGTGCTTTTATTTTCTCTCTACAAAAGTCTGTGCAGTTCATTAGTTTTATATTAAGGACAAAAACTGAGTGACAATGTTTCCTCTCAACATGCAGCCTTTCTTCATTGAATAAGTTATTTCACAGATGGTTTATTTCTGATTCTAACGGGCCTTTTATGACATCATTACCTGTTATAAACCCAAGTATCTTCTGTTTCTGTCAGCAAGGACATGCAATGATATGATTTTTCATTAAAGAGCTTCTCTAGCTGGCCAATGGGGAAAAGTCACTTCCCTTTATACTCCTCTACTGTTTCAACTAGAACTCCTCTTTCCTTTGAAGTATTTAAACTAACATTTGTTGTTGTAGTCAGTAGAGTGTTGTACGTGCTCCCTGTGTTGAGCTGACATTTTGATCTATTCGAGCAATTGAGCCTCTTTCCCTACATGGAAAAGGCATAGAGTTTGCAAGTAAACACAATTTCTCATTGTATTATTTTCAACGCAAAGTGCAATTTGTCAAGCTTCTCTCTGGATTCAGTGGCGGAGCACCTGCAGAAACATGCAGCTTTGCACTTCTCAAACAACCTAGTGAAACTTAACTCTGATTGGCTATTGGTAACTTAAACCCCTAGTTCGCAAGCCCCCATTTGTCACTATAGTGCAGTACTCAGAGACATGATGGGGAGGATAATAGTGGTAATGATGAGAGGGTCAGTTGAGCTAATTTGGCCTTCTCTGTATTGACACACAGAGTTCAGTTCAGGTCAGTGTGCATGATAGCTCCCATAAGAAGTCATGCTAATGCAGCTAATTTCTTTTCTTTCTTCAGATGGACGACCACAGTGGGAGGTTGAGGCAAAGATAATCAGAGAGAAGAGTCAAGGAGTGAGTAAATGCTTTCCATTTAACGCATATTTTAGAAAATATTTGCTACCTGAAGCAGACAGTACACAAAACATAAAGATGTTTGCAGATTCTCTAGAGCAGACCTGGGCATTTTACGGCCCACGGGCCACATCCGGCCCGTTGACCCTTCTTGTTTGGCCCGTGCGGCCATTCACAAACAATAAATGTAAATGAAAACTAGATTACGCCATGCACACTTGCTGCTTTTATTTTGAAAGTATTTTACGTACAAATGCATGCGCAGGTGGCAGTTGCGCACATACCTTCAGACCCTCAAAATGTCAACTCGTGAAAAAAAAGAAAGATTAATACGAATGCTGCATTTTTAACAAGGCATAGTCTGCAAAATATTTATTTACAGAAGTTAATGGGAAAGTTGTGTGCTTAGTTTGTGGTGCACAGGTCGCTGTGTTCAAGGAATACAATTTAAACCGGCACTACTAGACCAAACATGCAGAAAAATACAAGAAGTTGTCTGATAAAGAGCAGGTCAAGGAGTCGGATGCCTTGCTGACTAAACTGCAAAACGAACAAGGATTTTTCACAAAACTTCACGCATCCAGGAATGCAGCTGCCAAGTTATATCATATCGCACACAATCGTTAAAAAACAGTAAACCGTTTTCTTTGGATCCACCTTTATATGTGAACAGACTTTCTCACTGCTAAAGTTCAACAAATCCAAACACAGATCCTCCATTACTGATGTGCATGTCTTGTGCTGTCCTTCGCATATCCACCTCAGACCTTCAGTCAGATTTCAGTGCACTTGTTGAAGCCCAAAACTTGACTTAATTTTTTCTCACAGAATTAGAAAAATGAACAAAAAGACATCTACAGCATTTATTGCTTTTTGTATTTAGTTAATTGCTTACATTTGCAAAACAACTATGTAACTATGTAAACTCAGTATTTCTAAGTCTGTGTTAAAAATAAAATTACATACTTGATGTAATTATGGTTTTCATGTTTATGGCTTTTATTTTTGACTTACTCCACAATTTTATATTTTTATTGTAATAATCCTTATTCTTTTGATTACCAGTAGCATAATGAAAATTATAGAATTTACTGCTCTTTACAGGTGGAGAAAATTGATATCAAACATAGTTAAGTTCAGGTTATTATTTGTTCGGCTCTCGAACACAGCTCAGGTTTCTCATGTGGCCCTTTGAAAAAAATAATTGCCCACCCCTGCTTTAGAGCAAAATGATTTTCAGTCTCCTTACTATTATAGGACAACCTCTATTAACAATTTTTCTATACGTTTACCAAGATAAACTCCAACAAATAGTGTAGTAGTGTGATTACATTGCCAGTACATTTAGAATTCTTCTGAAAAATTTGCTTCAGACTTCAATGATATATTCAGTAAAAAAATTAAAGAATGATTATTTGAATTGAAACTAGAAATAAAGTGTAAATGTCATCCCAAGCTGTGATAGAACATACAAAATCAGTTTCTTGTCTCCATCTGTAGTCCAGCATCGTGGTGGAGGTGCCTCCATATCACAGCAAGACGGTCACTTCAGCCGTGCAGGTTCTGTTCTATGTGTGCAATGGCAAACGGAAAAGGAGCCAATCACAACGCTTTACGTATCTGCCAGGTACATTATTTTACAGCGCCTTCCACAGCACAACATTCCTTAATGAAAAAACTCATAAAATCAACCACTCTTTTGCTCTTAAATGCTGAAATGTAATGCAGTTTCATCAGCATATATTAAATAATATACTATATTGAATATTTGTAGCTTGTAGATTTAAACATTTTTTTTAATACCATTTAAGTAACCAGCAAAATGGTGACTAAAAAATAGGGCACAGCAGCTAAAATACACTTCCTTATACTGTTCATGTATGTGAAGTTTAACCTATAGTTATGTTAAGTGATGAAAAAAGTTTTTATGAACAAAAAATGGTATTTGCCAACTACCTACCTATCTAAAATAGGTAAATAAATAGAAAGATATATAATCTTTATATGCTTTGAATACAAATGCAATGGTCATTTTCATCGTTAAAAATAAAAAATACTTATGAATAGTCATGTATAACAATAATTGATAAATTGACAATAAGGAACTGAAATACGGATTGTGTTTTGGTGAAAACAGAAAACTGTTTTGCTGATCAAATATAGTTTAGGTGACTGGCACTTTTAATGTCTGATGCTGAGTCTGACCTCATGCAAAATATCATTTCATGCAAAGTAGTTTTCTTACTAACAGTAAGAAGAACGGCACACATGTGTGTTCTAACAACAGAGTCACCCGTTTGATGATGCCTGTGTTCCTCTGCACTGTGCACCAGTGTGGTTAGGGATGAGGTTGTTCCAGTAACAGTTAAGCACCTGTTAACCGCTCATGTAAAACACTTAAAACAAGATTCAGCATGATTTACATGAGGCTGGGGGCATGCAAAGCAGGTGTTATCAAGAACTGGACCCCCTCGTTGTCCTTTGCCTTTATCTCTCTTTCTCTCTCTCTCTCTTTCTCTCTATCTTTTTTCTTTCTCTTGCTCTTACTCTCTTTCCCTTACACTCTCTTTCTCTCTCGCTCTCTTTCTCTGTCTGTCTAATTGGCATGCCTGTGTTTGAGTCCTGAATATGAGGTTAATGTTAACCTGTTAATGGTTACATTGCAATATTTTAATAATAATTTGTGTGACATGTTGGGCTGACATGCATGACATCAGTGCATTTAATAGCTCTGCTTTTAAAATTGGCATTCAACATATTATAATATAAATGTAATATATCCAGAGTGCAGTAAAAGGCTAAATGTCTAATTATGGCTTAGAGAGTTATAATTAAGTGCAGTTATGTGGTTCTCTTAGTCATGCACTGGTTTATTATTTTCTTAAAGCGAGTCAAACCGAGAAACAGCGTTGGCGTAATTTAATCACACGTGAGCAACTTTTATTTTCTTCTCTCTATCTCTTTAACAGTAAACTCGGGTTAGCATGCAACTCGGTGATAAAGACAAAAAAGAGAGGGAGAGCAAGACTGTTTGAGGCCAGCCTCCCGCCCACCCTCTTTGCTCCACAAAGCACCCACTCAAATTAGGGTTTCCTGTTTTCCACACTAACCCGTCGGGTCTCAGCCAATCAGATGATAGCACATGCAGCCAATATTCTGAACAGGCCGAGGCAACTGTGGTTGCCATGGCATCAGCCTGCTGAGAAAGTGGCATGGCAGGGGGAGGGGATAAGGTGCTGTGCTTGTAGAATAGCACCAGACTCTTCATGAGTTATGTATAAAAAGCCTGACATGATAAACAGATGCGGTCTTAATCCAAATTCATTCTACACGCAGTGCAATTAGCCCTGTGCAGAAGTAGTTTATATTAAACTTTACTTAAAGACTGAGGCACCTGTTTTGGTCACAGACAAATTCACCTGCTTTGTTCCCAAATGCATTTGGAAATTTATGCTGTTGCTTGAAGTTGCATTAATCAACCGAAACTCAATGCATTTGTTTTTTCCGAGTGCGATGAGAAAATACAGTTAGTAAAACAGGTCAGAAACAAATTTACATGCTCTCCCACACATGGCCGCCACTTGCTCTTTATGTGAGGAAGCTATGTTTTTACTGCACTAATGGCCTTAAAGCAGTGTATGGGCTGTGAACTGGATTTTGGATCCCATTTGCAGCAATGCTGGAGGGCAGACAGCATTCTTCGGCTCCCAAACTCAGCACTCGTTTACATGGCACTCAGACAGGCAACATATGCTCTCTCAGAGTCTACAGCAAGTAAAAATATCCCCCACACATGCGGGCCAGGGAACTAGCAGATCGGGAAATGGGTTACTGAACACTACATGGCTGTTACTCATTGTTTGTGTGTGTTGAATTGCACTTTGTTTTTCAATGTGAGAAAAAGTCAAAATGAGTAAACTTACACTAGGTATTATTCTTGAACATATGTTAGTCATATAATGTTAGTCATCAGTTTTATTAGAAACTTAACATGGGAAAATGGGAACTTTAAAACAAATTGCCAAACCTGAATAGATAAAGGTTTGGTATGCTAAAGTGATGCCATTATTAAAAGACTTAACCATAGTTAAAATATTCAGCCTTTGAATGTCAATTGAATGTTTTGAATTGAATGTTTTGCCAAAAGGTACCAATTGCTGATTGTGTAACAAAAAATGCCTGAGAAGTAGTTTTTCGTTGTTATTAATTAGACATCTCAAATGTGGCCGTTTTCTGGTGCATTTTCTTAATATTTTGTTTGTTTCTCTCTCTCTTTTGCATCCATGTATATTATTCTCTCTCTTTCTCCATCTTTTTCCTCACTCTCTCCATTTTCCAGTACTGGTCAAGCAAGAGCGTAGAGATGATCTCGATTCCCCTGCTGTGCCACTGATGTCCATGCCTCTGGTTCATGCTGCCAGTATGGTCTGTGCTCAGCCACTGTCCTCCCCAGAGCACTCCCACCCACCAGACGGCCTTCTGTCCAGCTCCCCACGAGGCCTGGCTTCAGGCCTGCACCCACTTCAGGCCCCCTGCGCCCCAATGGGCTCTCCCACTCTTCCCCACCTGCCTCACCTTCAGGCTCAGGGGCTAAATGCGCCTCCTGAATGCCAGATGCCCTTCCACTCAGACCCTGCTGCCACTGCCAGACCTTCATACCCACCCTTACAGCACAACATGCCCTTCAATGGCCACCACAGTCTTCCTATGACTGTAGGCTCCCCACAGGCCTATGAGCGGATGCCCTTTCAGGCTGACCCAGCCAGTTGTCACACCCTGGGGATGGGGATGGTGTACAGCTCTGCTTCTTCAACACCAGCCTCTGGAGTTGCAGTGGGGCCTGGTTCCAGCCCCAGCCATGTAGCCTGTACAGGTAGCAACCAGGTCATGGCACACTCTACCCCACACCTGCACTCTCTAGGCTACCACTGCCCCACTCCAGGGCAGGTCCCCTCACCCACTCACACACTGGCACAGCCAGCACCACAGCTCCAGCGTCCACTGGTGTACCATCCAGCAGGGCAGCGGTCTTCTTCCTGTCCAACACCCTCCAGTGCTCCTGCCCACATGGTGCCATCTCCACATTCTGGGCCCTCCTCACCCCAGCTTCATTCCCTTCCCTATCATTCACCCACCTCTGCATCTCCTACATCCAACAGTCCCTTAGGGCCTCTGCCACTCTCTGGACAGCCTTCCCCCCAGGCTAGCAGCCCTGTCTTGGCTGGGTTGTCTCCGGCAGGGTCTATGGTGAACCCCCTAACTCAACAGGGAGAGAGGCTAAACATCAAACAGGAGCCAGAAGATAGAGAGCCCACTTTCCGAACCATTGGCCTGCAGGACATTACACTTGATGATGGTGAGTGCCTTTGTATGTGACTCCTACATGCATTAACAAGGGTAAATAAATGTGTGTTGTTTGTGTGTGGGTTATGTGTGTATTTGTACAGTATATATCCTGACAAGAGATTAGCAGAACAGAACTGTATAATAAATAAACAAGAAAATTGTTAAAACTTGTTGCCTAAAGTTTTCTGAAGTAAATTTACCTGTAGACACAGCCTAGGGCTTTTAAAGTGGTTGGCAGGTTGCAGATTGTTAGGAGTGTCATGACACAGGTTGGATTCATTAGGCCAGTTAGAGGAATCTATTAGTTGCATCCTTATTAGCAGAACTTTGAGACCTAAGATCAGTGGGGAAGAGATAGAGAGGCTGTACTTAAAAGAACATATTACCATATACTGTATTTCTGTAGTATATAGAATGTTTACTCTGCACAGTATGTTTTCTATATATTTTCTATAAATACCCTAACCTACAGTACTCCATTTTGCAGTGTGACATGATATACAGTATAAAGCTTAGCATCCCACAATGCAACATGCTCAGCTTGACCTTCCATTTTCAGTGTGACATTAAATCAACCCCACTTTTTTTCTTGATTTATTATATTACTGCTAACACTGCTTTGCATAAAATTGCATGATAAAATATAAATTAACTGACTATTTACAAGACAAATAAATGTTACCCATAAAATAAAACTTGCACATAAACACATCATTTAACCATATAAGCGATACAGTAGCATATTACAGGTACAGCTCAAAATGTTTATTGCATTAGTTGTGTTGTGCTTTCTGTTTTACATACTGCTTTTAAAAAAATAATAGGCAGTTTTCAGTGTATACTGTGCAGTGTGTTCCAAACATAGACAGAGAGAGAGACATGTTTGACATTTCATGCTACTTTGGTATTCCTGTACATATTTCTTGCTGAGGATGTTTTAGGCTAAAAGTACAGACAACAGACAACAATAGACTAATTTACTATTGTAATATCATGTGTGCTGCATGTCTATGTTATGGTATATTGAACCTGCTGCTTATCACTGTATCATAGTGAATTATTGTTAGTTAATGACAGAGATAAGACAAGTTAAGCAACAGGAATTCCAGCAATGTGGTTATGTTTGTGAGATACAGATTTCTGGATCAGAGTTTGATCATGAAGAGTCACTTCTGCTTTCTGACTTACTGCGGTATTCAAATGTGCAGTGAGACATGGTTAATGAACAGCTCGAGTCTCTCAAATTAGACAAGTGTGTATGTGTGCATGTGTGGTGAAGTGTGAGTCTAAAAGGATCCAGCATGCCCCACCGTATGTAGACATGTGTACAGCACACACACAAAATCACACATACAGACTGATTCACAGACATGAAACACAGTACCACTGACAGACATATCTTTAGAAGAATAAGCATGCTGAACTAAAGGGTGTTTCTTCAGCTTTGGGCACTGCTATGTTTGGGGTTTATTTTTAACCATTTTTTCTTGTTGTATGAAGATCATGTTAAAACTGTTTTGGAAATGTTTGTCATACCTTCATTATTTTTACATTTCAGGTGCATTTTACAGTATATATATTGTCAAATCCTTTTTGACGTAAAACCCAGACTTAAATTCATAAACTATGCACATCTTTCATTATAAGTATGCTTATCTAAAGAAAGACTGGAATCATTTACATGTTTATTGTGAAATTTTAAGTGCTTGTTTTTTAAACTAAATCAGCAAAAATTTTACAGAATGTTTTTTTGTAATTTCTAAAAGATGTAATTTGTTAAACTGTGCATAAAGTGTAAAAATGTTTTTTATTGTCTTTATTTGCGGTACAAAAATTCTAGATATAAACATAGTCTGTAAATGTACACAACATTTTTTTAAATGTTATTTTCACCACAAAAAGCTGTTAAACATAACGCATAATCTAAAATGTGGACAAATGTAAATAAACTTGTAAGAGTGAGAAAAAAGCTTTTAGGTGGTTTATTTTCTTAAACACAAAGACGGGGTTAAAGGTTCCCAGAGTTAAAGAAACACCCGCACACACACCAATGCATAACTTGCACTGCCTGCATGTGACACGTACACTGCAGGATTAGACTCATGTGTTCAATGTACAAGATTGGATGGATTTGAGCCTCTTTAACAGTGAAGTCTTGAACTGATTCCACCAGGGACTGTATCCTCCCCACAGCACACACTATAAATAGGCCCTGTGTCATTCTGACTGAAGCTCTTCAGCACAGTGAGTTTTTAAGGAGGTCAGAAATGAACTGCAAATAGAACAGAGCACAGCTCCAGTGATTCCAGTCAACCACCATCCTTATGAGCTTACAGTACATTACAGCTGTCACCGCGCTGACCAGAAGTTATCGGCGCGTGTTACTACAGCATTGTGATTAAACCTGTAGGCCAATTTAAAATTTAATCAACAAAATGCACATCTAAAAAGTCCTTGTGGTCATTTATATTTATTATATTTAAGCTTCTTCTGTACAGCCTTCAAATTTCTTGTTCTCTGTCTCTTTATGACATTCAGAGAATCATGAATCACTCTTCAGAGTTAACTGTAAGCACTCCACAGCTGGCAGAAAGTTTCACTACATTTAAATGTAAGTTGATGTATCAGTCAGACTCTGCAGTTCTTAATCACACTTTTCTGGCAGTTTTATAGTTCTAGATTCTTGAGTTCCACTTCATGAATCACTTTTCAGCAGAATTCGGTGGTACTGAGTCTGTCAGTTGCATTGCGTTCTGGGATTGTGTGAGGGTGAGTACAGATGATGATGTAGTGTAATATCCAGTGGATATTTACAGATCTTATTGGCTTTGTTTCAGTAGCAACAGCTGGTTAAACTGGTTTTAATGGTGCCAACTAGCAATATGTGGTAGGTGGATGATCCTACCTGATATTCCAGTTGTTTTTATTTGAGGTCTGCATGAAACTGTGCCAACACCGGGTTGATAAATTATTATTTTTTCAGAGAGTAATATATAGTAATATATAGAGCTTCTGTAGTATAGTGACAAGCTTGAAACCTGCTGGATCTTTTTTGGGAATTTTTTCTGCAAATAAGGCTCAGCCGTACGGTGGCGTGTATTTGTGTGTGTGAACAGATGGCACAGGTGATGTCAAAGACTCTTTGCAGGAGGTGTCCGGGAGGGGCTACAGACAGACTGACAGATGGACGACAAAAAACAAGGAAGCGACACAACACACACACACTTACAGAAAGGTCAAAGAAGGACTAGAATGTGGATGATAAGCAAAAAATTAAAGAAGAATGAAAAGGATTTAAGAAGAACTTCAATTTCAATTTGAGTTTTTGAGTTTGTCTAATTGTACCACATTTTTTTATCTCGGCATGATATGAGTTGTGGACTTGTTATTTGGCGAGCAAGCAATATGTGTGTGTGTATGTGTGTGTGTTAGACGAACATAAGGAGTATGGGTGCCATATTTTCCCTGATGAGTTTGGACCGGTTTCCTTGTGCTGAGCAGAAGGAGCAGCGTGTCACTACTTACAGGAGTCTTAGTCTCCTTTCTCTTCTTCTCTTTTTTTCTCTTCTCATCTTGTTTTGCCTTTAAAGTCTCTCATCTTTTGAGACTTATTGAGATCTTTTCTCTCTTCTCATGTTTTTCTTTTTGTGTCTCATCTCATCTCTGCTCATCTTGTCTTGTCTTCCTAATCTCAGGCTTTCTTCTTGTCTCCTTTTTTCTCATCGTGACTCTCTTGCTACCTTTTGTCTCATCTCACCTTTTTTCTCCTCTCATCTTGGCTTTTTTGCGCCTTGTCATAGTCTTTCTTTTCGTCCACTTTGGTCTCCTCTCTTCTCATCTTGTCTCATCTTGTCTTAGTCTTTTCTCATCTCATTAGCTCTCTTCTTCCTGTCAGGGAAGTTGATGTTTATTTAATGAACGTGGTCTCAGAGGTCTGTGTTTGAGATCAGACCTACAGTGTACGCAGACGTGTGCTTGTGCTCCTTTGTTCTTCTTGCCTGTGTGCAGCTGCCACCACGGCATGAGTGTGCTGATCTGGGTTAATAATAGGCAAAGCCTGCTGTCTTTTAGGTCCTGTAACTCATCCTACTGTACACACACACAAACACACTATCTCTTTTTGTCATAGAGCTTATATCCTCGTTTAAATCTCTTTTCCACAGGGGATAAGAGTTAGTGTCTCTTCATATTTTGACGTGTGGACTCAATGATGTCAATGATGTGATGAACAATCCCTTAAAGCACCAGACTATTTTGCACTGATCCAATCCGTCTGTTTCTGTGTGGTTCCCTCTTTCTGTTTATGGGTAAGGAAACTCCATCATGTAACATATTCCAGGTCTGTAGTCATTAGCCAGTGCTAAACGACTGTGTCGAATTAATAACACAACTGCTCTCATCTCTAAGGGAAAAAGAGAGTACGGAAAGGGAAAAAACAGAGCTCTGGGCCCCAATGCAGCTTGTTAAACACAATCAGTGAACTCTTCTGAAACTAGTGGAAACCTGGTCATCTTTCCATACAATTACAGACTCTGGAACATAAGTTTGAGGTCTTGGCGCAGGCAGGCAGCGGCGCTGTGGTCAGTCCAGTTTGCATTGCTGTGGTGTTTGGCTGCAGATATGTGGTATAGTGCAAAGATCCCTAGGAACTGATGTGACAGGGCTGCACTCTCTGACCAGGAAACTCTAACTCACAGTTATTCATCCTCTGTCATGCATGGCATTTTCTCCCTGTTATGTGTGTATTTTGAGAAAGGAAAAATATTCTTTCTCTTTTCCTCTTTTATACCCTGCAGTTAGACTTCTACTCTAGCTTTTGTACTGCTTCTGCCTGCTCTTAAAATAAAGTGTTGTGGTACTGCTAATGTAATTGTTTCCTGTGTGATAAATAGCTTGTGTTTGAAAAAGTTGAAAAGTGTCTGCTAATAGTGTAAATATGATGTAATTTATATGTTTGTTTTGAATGCCATCATCATTTTGGTCATTGGTCGTGGATCTGGCTTTAGAAAGAACATGTGACGTTGGGGTGGATGAGTGTGAATAAGTATAGAAAATATGTCAACGTTTCATGAGCATTTACCTATAGTGGTTTAAACCCATGAACAATTTTCTTAGTTCAGACACATACAAACAAACAAAGGCTGATTCTCTAGAACAGGCCAAGTGTTTTAAAGCACCTAAATTACTGTAAGAATTTGCTCAAAAAACTCCCATGTCCCCACAGCCATGCTGTTTTGGTCATTAAAGCCAGTGACTAAACATGTTAGAGAGGCAGAGAGTCCTCAGGTCAAAGATTTGAGGATGAATCACTAACTGATTCTTCAGATGGGGAATTCACATATGATTCACAGATTGTACTAACTGCTCCCTCTGCCCCTCTTTGTCTCTTTCATTTTTGCAGTTATTTTGAGCAAGTTCATCAGTACTTCAAGTTTGTGGTGTAGTGGTCTACATACCGTTGCTGGTGTCGCAGAGGTGCTGCTAAGAACACAAATGGAAAATAAATCAAGAGAGCTCCTCATGTAATTAAAGAAGTTCTTAATATGGCTTATATTTGACATACTGCACTCTAGTTGTGAAGTTACTGATCAGTTCATTAAAACCTCTTTTTTTAATGTTCTCCATCTCGGCTGATGAGGTCAGGCTTGCCTTGCTATGATACTTTCCATTTTTCATAACCCATCCGTTGTTTTGTACTTTGTATCACATCAGAATCTCACCTACAATGGAATCCTGTTTCATACTTAATAATTGAGGGCATGTGCAATGCACCATTTTATAGCTTCTCATTAATGAAATTGTAAAAATAAGTTTTGTTAAATTTCAGTGTCAGTAAATTTTAAGGTAAAAGCATGCAGTTTCCCTTGACATGAAAATGAAGCTGGTGAGGTAAAAAAATGATTCACAGCATTAATAATAAAGCATTAGGAACTGACAGTTATTAGTTAGTCATTGTTACACAAGAGCCCATTTCTGGTTGTCCGAAGAGTCTCTTTTTTTAACGGTCAGCGGGTGAAGTGGGTAGTCCAGTGATTCACAGACTCGGGGCAGCACCTTGAAACAATATCACTGACTCCAAGCTTTCAGACTCAGAGTCTGTGTGTTATATGTTAATTAGGGATGCCCCCTGCACTCATCCAGAGAGGATCCCCTGTTAAAAGACTCTACCCTGATACTCAAGCATTATACGAAAGAGATCAAGATGAATCATGCTTTCTTACATGTGGGGAACGAAGATGCTGAAACCTCTAAAGTCTGTTGCTGTTGTATTGCGATATATTGCACAGTAACTTCCCGTATTCAACTGAGTCAGATGCGTCCATCGCTAATATCAACATTGCACCCGCCTCAGTTTAAACACTCTCTCCCTGAATATACTGTATTGTTAAGATTTGTGCTTTATACTGTGTTATATGATTAGCTATAATGTGAATTGAACGTGACTGGTGATTTTTCTACTGATTCAGAGCCCAGATTTTTGTTTTGGCTGCTCTGTCCTGAGGTGACTCGGGACAGATGTCAAATAAAGTGAGCATGCATGCGAACTGCAGAGTGTATGTTTATGTTTCAGTGCACTTAAAAAACTATGGTGTGTTTTTGTGTCACATAAAATTGGAAAAAATGAGAGAGAGAAAGCTTTAGATCCAGAAAGAGAAAAATAAATTGGGAAATAAGAAAGTCCTCTTCAAAGAAGAGTAAATACCGTGGCAGACAACATATTAGACTTTTTCTAAATTTACTCTGCTCAAATGCAGCACCCTTAAAAATCTGCCAATACCACGGCACTGATTAAATAGCTGTCTGTATCTATTGACAATTGAAGTGTGCTAAAAATATTAGCTAACATTTTAACATTTTTTTTGTGTAAACCCATTTCATTTTGCCGTAGCTTTATTTTAAATCATGCTTTTTTTGTTATTGCTTTGAAACATATTTCTGCAACAGCTGATGTTTAGCACATCTAATTAATGACATTTGCACAATGTTGCACTTTGAAGCTGTACCATATGTGTAATTTATTAGGTTCCATCTTGCAGCAGAACGGTTTTGGTTAGTGTTTTTGATGGACTTGCATGTGTAAAGTAGCCTGCTGATGTTTGCATTAACATTTCTCTGAATGACGGTGTTTCACTCATGAAGAAATTTCACATATTGAGCTATGATTATGGTTAAATTCCACCATGTGAAGACTGCAGATAACTGTATCCTTAGTAAATATACCACCTGGGTTTTATTTAATTGATAATGTCTCCATTATTTGATTTCATTTTAGTAAATCTTACTTTTATAATTATTTATGAAGAAATAGCAGCAATGAACCAGAGCATAATGTCCCATAAACTCCACAAAGTTTTATATTCCTTACATTTCCACATTTCTTATTGCTGTATATACACTTTGTGCATGTGAGAGTGACATTGTGTAAATTGTATTTGTGAGGTTGTGTGTGAGGTAGTGCAGTGCAGGTTTGTGCAGAGTGTATGTGTAAATTGTTTAGTATATGTTCGTGTGAGAGGCAAGCGGTTCATTGAGTGGGTTTTAAAGCAAAAGTTACAATCAGCACAGAGCAGGTCTGTATGTGTGAAGTGTGTTCATGCAAGAGGAAGAGCCGCCTACGCCAACAGGATGATCTGTCACAGCGGCTGGGCATTTGAAACATAACACACACACTCAAGCATCCAGATTCAGCACACAAACACGTGACAAATAATAACAGCAACCACAAAACAATGTACCAAAACAACTCTAATCTACAGACACACAAAATTAAAAAATAACAATCGGCACACTGAGCTGACACGCGTACATAAAGTAACAAAAAGCGTCATAAGCAAAGAATACTATACTAATAGTTTTACGAACAATAACACACACAATATATTCTTCAAAAAACACAAATAGCAGCAATACTTATGCAGATATGAAATATGTAGTGAGCATTTAACCTGGGTGATACTAGCATGGCAGTGCTAAAATTAGTTTCTTGTGACATTTAGCCTTTTTTAAACCAAAGAACCGTGTGTAATTCTTGACAGGCATCAGTTGCTGGAGGACCCAAGAACAACAACTCCTCGAAACACTTTAAATTTTCTTTCAACGAAAGGCTAATACAGGAGATGCTAAGGAGAGTTGCTCAGTACAGTTCTTTATATGGTGTTGTTACTTGTTAGCTCCTGTGCCATCATTCACATGTAAACAGCATGTATTCTTTTATTTACCTTTAATGCTGTTTTTAGTCTCATTCAAAGTCCAGCTCTTTGCCATTTGAACTATTGTTATCAAATGACTGTTAATATCATTAAATATGGCTGTTGATGCTGGTTAAAATAAAGCTTAGCTTTAATCCTGTGTTGAGTGGGAATGGACCAACTTCTCTGTTCTCTTTTGACTGAACTCATCTGCTTTTGGTTCTGTTGGAAAATGTGGTAAGATGTGGTCTGTCCCAGTCAGGCATCAGCTCGCTGCTGATTGGCTCAGTGTGAGAGCTTGTCTGGATGAGGAATGCAGGGATTATTAACTCACTTGCAGAGGCAGGTACCCGATTAGCATGATACATGAGGCCCCGGGTTGCCCCCTGTTCAACAATCAAACCTGTTTATCTGCTCTCCAGCTTTCTCCTTAGTTTTACATGGCTGATTTGTCATCGCCTTTTACAGATGAGATTTTTTATTGCAATGACAAGCTTGGAAATCTGATGATTGAATGTTGTGGTGTGTCAAAACCTGGCATGTGTTTAACATTTTTTCCACAAAGCTATGAACTGTAAGAAATTGTCTGCGCTAGTTGTGCCTCTCTCCCTACTCAAGTTCTGCCTCATCTTGATCTTTTGAACTGTTTTGTATGGTTGTTCTTGATTTTGTCATAGCAAAATGTTACGACAACAACACAGTGTTGTCTCTGCCACATCTTAGCCACTATATGACTTCAAGGAAACACACTTACCCACTCAAGCACGTAGAGAAATTTTCATTGCATTAATCAGAACCCTGCTGGGGAGTCCTGTTAAAAAATGTTTGGCTGCTTGTTTAACATCAGTCTCCCAGCCTTCTAAAGTAATTACCACACTCGCTCCAGTGCCTTCTGGGATATGGAACATATGTTTTAACAATGGATCAATTTTATACTAAGCTTTCATAGTGCTCTAAAAGCCAAGCCAACAGGCTTAAGGAAATGTAGTCAAAGACCATTAAACATATAATGAACTGATGCAACTGCCTTCACCAAAGCCTAGTTGTTTAAATGCAGGACGGTTTTATAGGCTTTGTGTTGTGGTCAAATTAATAGGACTGCTGTCAGAATTGACTTCCTCATGCTTATAAACACTAACTCATGTAGATTCACACTTCTCCCAAATGACATCCCTCTGCACTGTAGCCACAGTCATTCTCTCCCTTTCTGTCTTTCCATTGGCTGAGTGCGTTGCATACCAAAGTCTTGAGTTTATTTATTTCCTAATTCTTTCTGCCCACCACTATCTGTCTTTTATTTTCATCAGCTTTTGAGGATGATGTTGGTACTTTACGCAGCTCAATACTGCCCTGTCATGGTTAGATACAGAATAGCATATTTGAAGTATGCCTTTCCTAAAAATAAACATTATTTAATGGGGGCAATAAATTTTTACAGCATAAATTAATCTTTTATTTGTATTAACATTGTTCATGTTTCTTTACTGTGCATTAACTATATGTTATGTTAACAGATACAGTTTTTGATTTAAAAAAGGATTAGTAAAATGTTGAAAATTATCATTAACTAGGATTAACAAGAAGCTGTAGAAGTATTGCTTATTGTGTTTTCATGTTGACTAAGGTGACTGACTTTTGTAAAGTGTTAGTTTTCAAAAAGCTTAACTTGTCTTCTGTCATTTAACTGTTGTCAAATGTGAATGCCAACAGATTTGACCTCAAATCTAAAGAATGTCTTTGTTTCTTGTGTGTGTTTCAGTAAATGAAATAATAGGCAGAGACATGTCTCAGGCCCCTGGGGCTCATGGGGGGTCCCCGGCTGCACACAGTCAGTCGTAGCCCACATCAGACTTTCAGACAATCTTCAACAACAAGCAACAAGTTTCCCTCCACTGTCTGCCCTGTCCAGAAATGCCCAGTGTGGATCCAGAAGCGATAAGAACCTCCACCAACTGCTTCATCTAGATTCATTACACTCACTCAAGCACAGCTGAGGTTGTATATGGTAACAACAAAGATAGTTAGAATAAAACGTATGTGTTGCATATAGACATACACAGACATGGCTAATGTTGGATTTTTGTTGTCAGGCGCACAAAGTTCTTCTGGAAAAAAACAATAATTCAGGGCTTTGACAGTATGGTGTGTTATTTGTAACAGATTAACCCTTTGTAGTGGCTAGCTGTGCAGTTGAGTGTCCTCATCCCTGACCGTAATATGCAGTGCAAAACAGTAACTTTACAATCAATTTAGTTGGATAGCAGATTGGATGCCCACTCACGCCTTTTTACCAGTGTACATGCCGCCTTTTTAAGTACACATTCTCCCAGTGCTGCCCCCTAGTGGACAGGCCTCCTGGCGTTCCACTGAGACTGTAGTTATAATATGCAACATTCCACGTTTAGTGACCTTTCTGAGCTGTAGATAATCTGTTGAACTTTTGGCCCATTTCCACTTCAGGTTGAACAAATGCCTTATGTGCTAGCTGTGATTGTGATTAAAAAGGCTTTCTGCTGAGAATTTCTTTTTTGTTGTTTTTGAAGAGGACACAGTTAAATCCAGTTTGTGTATTTTATACTTAGAAGTAGCTGACCTACATCTTGTGTTCTTGAGTGCTGTGAATTGTGTTTGTAGAATCTTTCACAGTGCTGTGCTTTTAAAGGCAAAGGAATTGTTCTCAGAGTCTAAAGATGAAATAGATGTTTTGTACAGTTGCATGGGTAGATGAACTTAAAGATGACTGAAGACCTAAAAGGTCTGGAGATATGGGCTTCATGTCCATTGAACTTAAACATAATGATATGTTGACTATACTGACACTTGTGCCTTTGATTAAAGAAACAGTTATGCATGAACATGCATTGAACAATTTAACACTGCAAGTTTAAAGTCATGACTACAACCAATATATTAAAAACAATATTTAATTGGTTGATTTTCTTTTTCGTTTTGCCCAGTAAGAGTTGCATTCTGACAATCAGCAAGTCGACTGTAGATGCTGTAGACGATCTGTTTATATAAAGGGATTTGATGTTCTGCTTCGCTAATCAAATCAAAATCCAAACCAGACTTAGACAATTACAGTGAAGGTTTTTGTACACTATGAGATGTAATTGTTCCTTGTGCTGACAAAAACAGTTTAGTCCAAAGTCAATTTCCTCAGTTCCTAACTGCATTCATGGACAAAGGAAGTAGATGCTGTTTCTCTGTAACAGGTTTGGAATTTGGCTCAAGCAAATCTATGGATTTTTGCTCCTTGCCTTGACTTTATGATTTGAAAATTGAAATTGTGTGCATATTTTTCTAATTCTTGATAACTGGCGCAGTCAATTGAAACTTTTTTTCTATCTTTTTTTGAGTCTTTTAGACAGCTGTAACGATGACTGTTTTGTACAAGTTTGATGCTATGCACTATAAACCTGCCTTGGCCTTCAAGAAAAAATACAAAAAAAGAAAACCTTGATGCCTCTAGACTAGATGCTGTAGAGATGCTTATTCATAGAGTAGAATGCCATGAGAATGAGTTGTGTGTCAATATGTTGAACTTGTTATGCACAGGCAAGCGTCTTAACAGTTTTGTGCTTATGTCAGTTTGTATTCAATGAATTGTAGATATTTGTTTTTGTATCTTCGAAAAAACCTCTTTAATTTTAAATGATAATAAAGCACATTGATATAATAGGCTATGCAAGGACAGACTAAATGGTGGATTGACATTTTCAAACATACAAATAGCAGGTTTGTTTGTTACTCTTGCGTTTATACAGTATGTAAGTAGATATATATAAATATCTATATATATATTTTGTTGTACGTAAACCCTTACATATATAGTGACTGGTGTTTTCAATGCCACGTTTGACTATTTAATTTAAACTATCAAATATACAGTAGGAAAGCCTTAACATGTTTAAAAGATTTATTTTAGAGAATGTGTGTCAATGTTTGGTTTGATTTAGGAATATCTTTTGGAAAAATCTAAGCACCGAATTTTTGTTCTCTTCTATAAACCAAAGATCAAACAATGTGTTCCCGTTTTACTTACAGATGACAACACAGACACCAGAACTCTATTTTTGATACTTTGAAATGGATGTCATTCCTAAAGTTTGGGTAGGTTGGATGGTTTGTAAAAAAGAAGAATAGGTTAAAATGATGTTTACGGAGCCTTGTATTGTTCTTTCATGTACATTTTGTATTTAACATTTTGTAATTTTTAAGACTGCAGTGCTTTTTGAAATTACTCAAAGGGAACAGCGTGTGACATAGGCTCTTCTGAGGTAGTGCATCAATAAATGAATAAATGCCTGACTGTCTCACGCCTGTCATTGTTTTCTAAATTATAAGCATGCCACGATAACTTCCTGACACCACATGCATGGAAAGTAGGTGGGCAAATACACGTACAGAAGATCTCATTTAGTACATAAAGTGTTTATATTACAGCAATTTTCATATTACACCCTTTAAAATACAGCACTAACAATTATACCCAGTATGATATAACTCAAGAGCTCTCTGCTTTACATCAGCGTATTGATCACCTGTCAGGCGGTATTTGAGATAATGGTCGGCTGACTTTGCATTATCCTGCATAACAAAACATAATATACTACTACAGATTGTGTGAAAATCTAGTACGAGGGTGTACTGGTGTTTCAAGGTTTCAATTTGTTCCACTTCATTTTAAAGACCTTAAGGTGTCAAATTCTTGTTTTTAATTCTGGGAAATAAAATATTACAAATGTTTCTGAAATACACCAAATGCTGTACAATAACATGTTTAGATGTTTTTATCTTAAGTAGTAAAGTATAGGTAGGTGTTTTAGTTATCAATGTTTTATTGCAATTCAGGATACAAAACTTTTTCAAAGACAGTCTCGATTTTTCTCAATGGGTAAAACTTTAGAATACTTCAGGGGCTTTATACATAATAATAATAATATTACATGACTAAATCCCACTACTGATTGGAGCTTGAACATGATTTGACATGGCTGTCAGTGTAATATCAATTTATTTGTTGCATAAGTCACATATACACATACACATTTCATGAAAAAAACAAAACAATGCCCCCCCTCTTTCACTAGAGATGTGCCAGTTTGTTCAGCCTGTATTGCACTCTGGTAATGTAGTCATTGAAAAAATAAAAGATCCTGATTCTAGCAGCCTGCTATCAGTACAAACGAACTGAAGTAGATTGCATTTCTCTGGCAAATCCAAAACAAAGTCAAAGACTGTGGCACTGATCAGACTGCACATGGGGGCAACAGAAGACACAAATCTTTCTATAAAGAACAAGCATGAAGCATGCATATCACACACAACTCATCTTTCACTTTAAATAAAAAGTTTACTTTTTTGGTTGTATTAAACTAAAAAAGGTTATGAAAGTCTATGGAGTACACACTTGGTTTCTATTAAGTTCTATTAAATAAAGAACAAGTATGACGGTTGTTTCTGTCCAGCAGTGCAGAAGTATGCTTGGAAAATCATGTCCTTTTAGGGCCTACATTCAGCATAACAGTCTTAGTGTTCTAAAGTATATATTTGACTTATTACAATTAGACTGCACTTCCAATGTATTTCCAAACACTTTATCTATAACGGCAATATGAATTATTGTTTTGGTTTCATAGTTTGCAAGCCAAATACATTATCATACTGGACTGTCTAGCGCTCAAGGGATGATGATAATACACACAAGAGAAATGCAGTCGACTAACTGGAAGACCTTCTGCTGAAGTTGTTGTTCTATAAACTGATGGCTTGCAACATTATACTTGTACTGTAAGCCCTGAATTAGGATAGAAGAGTTCTTAACATCAAAATACACACAAAGAAACAGAGCTCAGCATGCATGCAAATTGCTCTCTATTTTTCAAACACACACTCACTTATACACAAGCTGTTTTGCTTGCGTGTATATAAACATATATACATAGTGTTTCTGTGTCAGGTCCCATCCTAAACTACAGCTTTGCGTCAAAAACACAGGCTGCCTGCAAGCCAAAAGACAGGTAATTGGGGAGAAAGGGGTGAGACAGATCAAGTGTAGTCCTCCCTCTGTGAGTGTAGTGGTCCATGATTGGTCATTCGCAGCAGACCAGGCGGATGGGGTGGCCGGAGAGAGGAAGATTGGAGCGTTCGGCTACAGCCTGTCTCGCCGCCTTCTCACTGGGGAAGGTCACCAGTGCCTCCCCACTACGCTGACCACTCCAATTATACAGCAGAAGCACAGAGTCCGCCTGGAGCTGAGCAAACACAAACACACACAGTCATTGAAGATAAACAATGCACTGGGATACATTGTAATGGGTTAAGATCCCTCCACATGTAAGCGCTATGAAAAGAAACAGGATTTAAGTTTTGATCAAATGTTAAGGCACAGAAGTAATGTCAGCCTAAAATTAATCAAATCAACTCAATTATACTAAAGAGATTCCTTAGAAAACCCTTCTGAAGGCAGAGAAAACCTGCAGTAAATTCAGAGCAGTGACGCTGCCCACTGAGACATTCAAACCAGAAACAAATTAATCAAGTCTGAGAGAAAGAGCATCACTACAACCCAAAGATCATTATACAGTAGCACACAGATCATATAAAGCAGAGAGGAAATGCAAATTAAAAGAAAACAGAGTGTTAATGGCCTCCACTTCTGACGGGAGGATACCCCAGACCAGTGGAAGTAAGGGCAGGAGTTAGAGTTTTAGTCCATGCACAAGCAACAGGTTTAGGTCGGGGGGCATCGTGGGACCTTACCTGCAGGAGCTCCCCCTACAGACACAGCCATTCTTTAGACTGAATCAGACTCCGGCCCTGATCACTCACTCCAACCAAGCTGCTGTAGTCTTCAGGAACATACTACAGCACAATGAGCCATAGTCAGTGCTAGAGGCCTCACTTCACACTCTGAACAAACATTACAGCATCGTTTCCACTTGGGGTGTAAAAATGCATTAATTAATGTCTTAATGTAATGTATGAATAATGGAATTTAGTAATGGATTATAATTACTAAAGAGATAAATAATAGATAAATAAATAGGGTATTATTAAAAATTCATAACTGAATTAAACTGTAGCACACATTTACACCCCTCTTTTTTGAACCTGTATTTTTCAGTTTAGTTTTACTAAAATGTGGGATTAAAAAGTGTATAAGGGTATTGATTATAATGAAATACCAGTTGCTGGAATTACAAAGGCTATTGTCACTACTAACAAGTATCATGAATTATTTACAACAGTGGTCTGATGCATGTTGCCTTATAACACAGGTGACACCAATATATCCCCAGAATATATCTCCATTTAATCAACACAAAACACACACCACCCAATTTACACTACACAACAAGAAATAAAATTATGCAACGTACAAAATGTAAATGCCTGAAATTCACTATAGATCAAGAGAGAAGAGGAGGGGCTTCAGACCAACTGCCAAAAAGAAATGCTCCCCGATCACAAAGGTCTGTGGTGTGCATTTTGTCTAAGTGGTTAAAAGCACACTTGGAAGGTGGCCTGGGCTCAGATCCATTTCATCAGTTCAGCCAGAGATCAAACCTGAATTCAGCTTTTCAAACACACGCCACTGCAATACGCTTTGTGAACAGCGTCACAGGCACACACATCAGATAGACGCACAGTTGAGAGTGCCACACACCTCAGAGTGGAGGGCAGACACACTGCATGCTGAAGACAGTTCCACCCTCCCCGCCCCACAAATATATAAACAAAAACAACTATTAGAAACATCTCCTTGACTACACGTGAAAGAGGAAGCACACACAGACCCGTGCCCAAAACAAAGCATCAGTCACATCCATCTAACCATCCCTCCAACTTTAACAACCCTTCTTCCCTCCTCTGAATGTAGGTGTCATACCGTCCTGTGAAGACTCCGCCTACTCAGGTGTCAGCTAATGAGAGGTGGGGAAGAGGAGGGACAAAACGTACAAAATGATTGAATAAAACACTATGCTATATTACACTGGGATTCAACATACAGTTTTACAGTTTTGATAACATTTGATAAAATGCCAGGATATGAAAGCAAGCCCCATTTTTAGGTCACTAACCGAACAAATTTGTGAAACTGACCATGTTATCTCTATAGTTCAAAAGTTCAAATTTCAGAAAAAGATGCTCCTTGCAACATTCTCACATCATGCTGGGATAACATGGATCATCGGGTTTTGCACATTTTGAACATGTGAAAGTAACAGTGCCAGCATAAACGCATACTGTCAAAATTTTAAATCTTAAAATTAGACAACCGCCTACAGGAAACAATACTGTGATCTGTAGTTTAATCTGAATGTAGTTTATTATGCACTGTGAAATAAGAAGTGCGCTTTCCACAAAAACACAACAGAGCTCAGAGGGGCAGACTGAATCCCAGTTTAATGGTATAAACTGCTCAGGAGTTACTGATTGAATGTGAATGAGTGAGTGATAGAATGAAGAGTCACCTGATATCCCTGAAAGAAGCCGAGGATGTCCTTGACCCCGGCGCTATACGGCAGGCCCTGCATTCGCACCAGCGCTCCAGGCTGAGGGGACAGGATGGCAGGGGCTGGCTGAGCTGCCACAGCTGCTGCTACTGAACCCGGCGGAGCTGCAAAATAACTCACTGTGGAGGGAGAGACTGGAGGACTAGAGAGAAAATAGGGGAGAAACTGGAGTCAATTCTTTTTATACATGTTATCTTATGATTATGATTTCAGCCTCATGAGTAAATATTGTACCTGGGGTAGTAGGCAGTGTAGTTCATATTCATATTCATGTATAGCTGTGGCTGTGGAGAGTAATAGGCTAAAGTGGGTGCAGGGCTGTGTGTTGGGGGCTGTGGAGTTCTTGGAGTGCCCAGCAGGGGGGGCTGATACAACGCTGCCTCAGTGGGAAGCATAGCTGTGGCTGCAGGAAAGGCAGCGTAGGTTGGTGGAGAGAGACCTGACAGAGGAAGGGCAAAGCACTTTAACAAAAACACACACAGACACCTTATAGCAAATTCTTAAAATGTAGCGAGCGCACAGTCAACTCAAAAATCACTTCACCATGAACAGGTAATTTAGGCATGTAAAACTAAACACATTCATACACACAAAGAGTGTGTAAATGTCATGTATACTTATCACAGGAAAGACTAGTCTCCTCTGATGTGGCCTGAGCACATATGGCCCATTCTCAAGACAGAGTAAGACAACCAGATCAAAATCACAGAGTAAACAGCCTTTCCTTTAGTGCTACTGCAGATCTGCTCTTTCTAAATGCCAAAATGTTACACCTTTAGATCTGTAACAGAGGTGATCACGCTGCTTTCTTGCAGATAAACTGAAATCTAATCTCAAACTGCCAAGTTGATAGCAGCCGACTAGAACAGTACAGGCACACAACACAAACCTGCATCTCTTTAACAGGAACAGATTACAGCCGCTGGCTCACTCTGAATAAGGACTCTTAATACCATAGTCCATCTTATCTGTTTCCTACAAGGACTTATTGTAACATAAAAACACCCCTGTTATTTATTGCTAAAAGCAGTTGTTTTGGACTGATAGTACACTGCAGTAAAGCTTCAGGTAAGGCAGGGAGTGCAATGTCTCTTACAAGGAAGTTTGCATGGAGGTGGCGACAGTCCACTGCGGTTCAGAGTCCCTCCCATCAGCACAAAGCTCATCTCCTCTGTGGAGCACTGGAACACCTCCACATAACGATCCTTCATCATTTTCTTGTGGCACTTCTGAGCCACCATAAACGCACGGTCAGCTGACTTCATCTGAATGAAGGCGTCACCGGACGGACGACCCTAAAAATGAACAGAGAAACGTGCAGAAAGGTCTAGGCTAAATATTGTAGAAATGTCTGATATTTCTTGTGTCATTACGCATGTATCTAATAGGGATGGGTCTCCAGGTGTGTTTGTACAAGTTGAATTAATTGTAATTTGATGCATCGCTTTGAAAATGTAACACTTGTTAAGAGACACGCAAAAACAGTGTGACAACACAATGGCCAAAGATGTCAACAGGTCCACGAAGACCTAGAAAAGACACTAAAAACTACCACTAGTCTACCACTAATCACTTCGGACAACTAGGTGACCATTGTGACCAACGGGTAGTATCTGACATTAAGTAGTTCTTTCTATATTGTACCTGCTGGTTAAGGACCATGTGCACGCCGTGTGGTTTGATGTCAATAGTGTGTTCCCCCATAAACTCCAGGATGTCTTCAATGGCAGCAGTGTAGGGCAGACCTCTCAGCCTGATGCAGTCTCGTGTGTTGCCAGTGGTGATGAAGGGAGGCGTGGCCAGAACAGGCACAGAGACCATGGGTGGAGGAGGAGGAGGAAAAGTGGAGATCAGTGGAGTGGACATGTAGCGATTTAACACCTAGTTTGACACAAAAGGAGGCCCGTGAACACACACTTATTATGAACAAGGGCAATATAAAGATTCCACATCAAATGTAATTTAAAACATTCCACAATCCATTGCAATGAAAGACTAGTTCCTATTTATACCACCCCACTATCCGCTAATCAGTGGTTGAAATGGCTGAGATTCACTGGGAGGACCCTAGCTGGGGACACATTTATATTTTATATATAAACCATAGATGAGAAAAAAAAAAAAAATCACAGTATACATATATAATTTGCATAGCATTTGGAGGCTATTACGTGGATAAAACATGGAAATCCTCTACATTTTAAACTGGAATTCTATCCCCCCATTTCCAGCCCTGCCTGTAACCACATGATTTCCTACCATATTGAACTTAATAGATGACAAATTACAAATGTATTTCATCCTATAGAAACCACTTTATTTTGTACTTGCTGCATTATGTATTTGATCATGTTAGCAGTCATCCAAGAGGGAACCTCTGTGTCACTTTGAGCATCTTATGGACAGAATTAGTGAGATTCCTGATGAAATGAAAGGTCATGTGTACCTGCTGGACCTCAGCTGCGGTACTGCGGAACAGCTCGATGTATCTCTTGCCCAGGATTTGTTTGTGCTTCTTTAGGGCATTCTGGGCATATTCCTCACAGGCAAAGAGGACAAACGCATCACCCGTGGGACGACCATCTGGGTACTTCACAAACAGAAGCCCTTCTATCCCATCCGTCACAGGGCTCTCCGGGCCCAGGAAGCCCAGAACATCCTGGGCAGAAGCAGTGAATGGAAGCCCCCGCATTCGAATTATCACCTGGTTTTCCTTAGAAAGAAACTGAGCCACCTCATTGGATGTGCCTGTCAAAGAGAGGGATTTTTTTTTATTACAGTAAAAATGTAAGTGATTGCTAGTTTCTTTAACAGAGTAGCCACATGCAAGCAATGTAACTAGATAAGAGGGCAACAAAAGGTGGAGACTGTCAGATCATCCACTCTGGCTACTCTAAAAGCTTTTAACAGATGCACTGACACACGCACTGTAATTATATCTCAACAAGCCGCTGTTCTTTTACACCTGCTGTGTGTGAGGCTTTTCAGAGGCAGCTGACCCATCTTTCTCCCTAAGGGAAGAGCTTTCTTTTTCTGGCTGGGCCAGAGCAGGGGGCAGGAGGGAACAGAGTAGAGTTTCCCCCTCTACCTGCCCAACATGAGTCAGCAAGAGGAAGAGACCGACAAAGAGCCTTTCATTCCCACAGAAGGGCAAAAATATGAGAAACACAGAGATTTACTCAAATGAATTTTGGGGAAACTTCTCCTGTTTTAAAGACTGTCCATAAGTCTCTCACCTCCAGCAATCTTCAGAAATTCCTCTCCTGTGGCTTTATACACCTGAAACAAGAGATAAATGCATAGTGTCAGAGGAATGGGCTACACAACCATCATGAGCTTTCACTGTATGTAAATCTAACCATTTAGATTATATCAGACCAAATGAGAATACTGATGTCTAATGAATATATGTGCACAGCTGATCTGAGTAAGATAAATGGCTTGGATGTTGCGAGGAGATAAACGTACCTCTATGTATCTGCTGCCCATGTGGTGTTTATGTCTGTCCAGTGCCATGTCTCTGTGATCTGAGTTTATGAAGCGCACCAGAGCCTCACCGTTCCTCCGGCCCTGAGCGTTCAAACACAGTGCGACACCTCCTCTGATACACACACAGATGAAGGAATATACACAATCAAACAAAGGCAGAGATTCAGGAACATCCTTAGACAACATTTCAACTTAAAGCCTGAATTAGAGATTTGTAGAGAGAGATCGTAACAGGTATTTTGCCATTCCATGTAAATCTACTTCTCAATCAGTCTTGATGTGACATTTGGCTTGCTTTCAGAGTCTTAAAAAGGGTTTGCATTAAGATGTTAGTGTGTACTTAAGGGTCTGTTCTGAGTGCATTCGGTGTCTCAATGCTACGCTGAGCTGTAATCTCACTTGGCAATGTTGAGACCCTTGAAGAAGCGAGCAATGTCCTGATCAGACGATTGCCATGGCAACCCACGAGCTCTGATGACCGTCTCACTGTCAACAGGTTCAGTTTTACTGCTGGAAAAGACACACACACACACACACACAGGTAACAATCACTCAACCAGCAGCCCTTGCAGTTTTCAACAAATAAAGTATAATAGAATGGCAACATCAACACAACACTATTAGTCACCAGCAGTGAAAATGAAAATTCATAGCTTCATAGGCAAATAAAACGCGGTATGCTGTCTGTTTGCCGCTGTAAAATATATTGAGTACTGAGTACATACCATGCTCCAGATTCAAACTTGTAGTTGACAACCTCAAAATCCGAAAACTTGTGATCTACAACGGATAAAAGATCACATCATAATGAAATACATCAGTAACGCATTTAATAATATTTCAGTCAATCCATCATGCAGTGTAACTCACTGTAAGGCTCAGCCAGGAGGTGCAACAATAAAAGAACCATATTCTTCACGTCCCTCAGTCCAGCCTCCTGATCCATCACCGCAGGAACACACACATCTGACACAACAGGGTCAAGGCTCACACACAGCATGTGAAATCATCTTCATTTTGATAGCTGCAACCTCTTATACAGATTTAATTATGTAGTCTTTGAAAAGTTGTAGCTCTGTTTTGGATATATACAGTCTACGGAGTCTATAGAGTGTCTATACTAGTGGAAGACAAAGCGCAGCACAATTCTTGGCCACTTTGAGATTATCAACACTTCCCAGTATACTTTCCTATATACATCATCTGAACTGACAGTATAACCAAAAACCTTGATGTTGATCAAATAAATGTAATGTAAAGGCATGTTATTTGTCACAAATGTTATGCGCTTTTTAGCATTGCCAAAAAAGTGACGCACAGTAACACCTCCACTAGTTCCACTAAGTTTGAGAGGCAGGATACAGTCCAGCATGGACGGCACGGTGAGATCTTTGACTGGGCCTGCATTGGGGCAGCATTTGTGAAACTCTTTCTTCAAGTCCACGAATGAGTAGAAACACTCCGGTAAGACCAGATTCTACAACACACATACAGCCACAGGCAAATGAAGAAGATTTCAAACAGGAAAATATGTTCAGCGGGAGCCTAAGGGATAGGCAGAGAACAGTAAGCAGTGAAGATCAGACAAAAGAAGACAGGAGACAGGACTGAAAGAGCTTCGACACCATCATTCCTGTGAAGATTATAGCATATTTCTGCTGAACAGATGACACGCAACTGACAGCTAATTTAATTCAGGATTGGAAAAATCCAATTATCTCTGTAAGGATGAAGGATTTACCTTTTTGGAGGCCTCGGGGTGCAGCACCTGTCGGATAAGCAGTGGTCCGTCCACACATAGTGTGTAGGAGCTTCTGCCCAGTGACTTGAGTTCAGCTGACACAGACTGATGAAACTAGAGATACACAAAGAGAAGCAATAATCATTTCCATTCCAAAACACCACAGCAACAGATGCAGGCAATAGATTCCCTTGTCATTGTATTTGAAGTGAAAGTGACCTATTTGTCAGATATGGTAACCCATACCCGAAATGTGACCTCTGCATTTAACCCATCACTGGTGAGGACTAAACACACTGCAAGTCATAAACACGTACTGTGCCTGGGAAGTAATTGGGGGTTAGGTGCCTTGCTCAACTCACTAACCAGTAGGCCACAACTGCCCACAGTTGTGGGGGCAGTTAAATCAACAGCTTAGTCATGCCAAAATTTGAAAATAAATGGGGTTTTTTCTTCTGTGTCTCATTCAAACACTATGCCTTTATTTAAAGATCCCACAAAAAAAACACAGAAATGCAAAACTCTAGCAGGCACTGACAAATGACACTGCACAGTAGTGAATAATGTATTATTAATACTGAAAGGTTGATCATCAGACAGAGAGAAATTGAGCATCAAACATGCTGAAAGCTCATTGACTTTCCGCTGCAATGTCAAGGGCACTACAGCGGTCACCCTCAGTATGTTGTAAGACACACATACGCTTTTCCCTGTGTGTGCGCATGCGTGTGCTCGTTTTGCAGATTAAGCAGCAGGTCAGACTGGTTTGGTGAAAATACAGGAAGGGAGCCGTGCCCGTCATTTCAGATAAAGTATTTCACGTGACAAAACAAAAGATGGATGACAAAACAAATGCAGAGCTTCACAAACACCACCTGCTCATTCCCCAGCTGCAGGGGCTCCCGCATACACCTGTGTTTAGCATGAAACACAGCCTTTAATAAACCACTTCAAGTGTTTAATAAACGTATGCATCTCTGCATCAGTCAAGAACAATAGTGGTTAACCACAAACTAGGACTTGACAATTCATTTGACAATTCATTTGACATTTATTTTATATCTTCCTAATTTGTTTCGACTGCTAAATGACAGACCTGTCAGACTTGGAGACAAATGCTTAAAACAAACAAGATTTTGCTATACAATTTATACCGCAGTACTGCGCTAATAGCAGTGGGCATTTATGTTCATTACATGAGAGTTCTATAGAAACATAGAAATGTAAAAATACAGATGAAGAATTTAAGACTTTTTAGTACTGTTGTCAAGCTGAGTTTAGTTTGTTGTTAAGCTGTTTACATTTGCTGAGCAAGACTGAAATCTGACTGAGTAATATAGAATAGTTTATTAAATTGCATACACTTGCAGTCACATGTATGCACATATTTGCTTTACAACAGGCTAAAAATTATTTTAATCACAAACTCAAAGATGCTTTATAATGTATTACAGGAAACAACTCAAATTGTATCTAACACACGGCTATTTAACACACAGCAAGATTTGGGAAGATTCTACAACCGACTGGAAAGTCTGATTACTCAGACATGCTATTTTTATAATTCCAGTTAATCTGCTGTGAATTAGAACAGTGGACCACCGAACTATTATTCAATTTGCTCAATTCTAGATTCTAAAATTAAAGAAAGCATTGTGCTTATATGGCTTCATTTTTAACAGTATAACCAATCACCATGCTAAGAAATACTGAGGGCTGACTGATACCTCTGCAGCTCATGCCAAAAATTGCCATCATTCTCCTGGACTGTGGTGTTTTGTTTATGACATAACGTGCCCATCCTCAAACCTCATACTAATACAAGCCTTCACACAGTCATTACGGGCTTAACAAGAGTCCTGGAATTAGCTAATATTTACTAAGCAAATCCTGTGAGGTATACAGTACTTGAACACTAATAAAATGCATATATTTAGCCTTGCACACATTATAGAGATGTGTGTGTATTGTGTGCTCATTTTCAGTGAACGGCCCCACCTTGCACAAATTAGCAACTCATTCATTTCCACTAACCACACATTTTACAAACACACATGGACAAAGCCTGGTGAGCAACATGAAGCGAAATGTTTCGCAGGCTGATCTGTTTAGACTGGGACACACATGCTAGCACACATTGACCGGAGTTTCATTTTCACATTCTGCACTGTGCTGTGATGAGGAAGGGAGAAATTTGATCTTTGGTTCATATGATAATCAATTGATCTCTCCTACTGAGCCTGTTGCCGTGTGTGTGTGTCCATGCACAGAAAGGGCGAATTCCAAATGCCATTTTTGTGCCTTTACAGTGTACTGCAGGAAGCCAATGGTAGGATAATTCTAAATGCAAAGCAGAAGTATAATCCTTTATATCCTATAATACATTGACACTTAAAACAAAAATCTTTAGCGACACAGTGACAATATTTCAAAACCTTAAAAAAATAGTAATAGAAATAGTAATCTGCTTAAAATCTTGTTTGGCTCTATGAATTGTTTTGGGTATTTCCTGGGTGTCTTGGCCATTTCTTACATATTCATATGAATACTAACATATTCATGTTTGGTTCTATCCAACACGAAAGGGGGGACAACTTTAGTTGAAATTTGAATCCAATTCTTTTCCTATATCTAAACAGTTATAAATACAAATTTGGCTATATTATTAAGCAACATTTTCATTCAAAATAAAGTGTCAAATGGGCAACAGGAGCACTGCACGCTTTACAGTGCACACTTGAAATGTTAGTGAGGGATGCAGCAAGCTCAATGGACTTCACCCATAATGGCCAAGATGCTGCACAGTGGAAGTATTCTGAGATAAGGTAAGAGAATGTGCCTGCAACACTGCTAGGATGTTTAAGCAATATTCACACTGGAGATCTTTTTATCAAATCTATTCTGTATTGACTTAACATAATGTGGTACAAGGCTTTCCCGTAGCGAGTGGTTGGAGCATAGCGTTAACAACGCCAAGGTCATGGGTTCAATCCCAGGGATTGCACAAACTCAGAAACAATGTATAGTATAATGCAATGGAAGTCGCTTTGGATAAAAGCGTCTGCCAAATGCGTAAATGTAAATGGTACAAATATCAGTCTCAAAACACACCTAATCCATCTCTATAAATTTCACTGATGAGAAATGTATTTTTTTCTGCTCTGGGCAGAATGAAAGAACGGATGAACATGTCACTCATCTTCTCATAGATTCTAGTGGCTGTGTGCATTTCCCAGAATCCTCCCTGAGCACTGACAGTCTGTGGAGAAATAAAGCACTCTGCTCATCACACACAGGTACCAACATGCATCTGCCAGCCTGCTCTGCTCTCTCAGCTAACTCACAGAATAACGCACACACTTTTTCTAACACACCCTCTCTCTTTCTCATACACACCCAAGTTGATTGTCTCTCACAAACATACTTCTCACAAACAAATACATTTCATATTGAGTTAATAAAATCTCTCTTGCCCACATATTCTCACACACAGGTTGGGTTAACTTCAAATCATTTCCACACTATGAGCTCCAAAAAGCAGATGCAAAGCCAAAACATTGTAAACATGAAGTAGCTTTGTATGAACAGCACAAACCAGACACCAAAGCTCTACAAAACAGCTTTGACAGCTTCAAATCTGTGAGTCAGAAGAAATGAGCCACACTAAATCCCTCTAAATATCTGTTGTTAACTTCTTGCAAATTTCAGTGCAGTGAGACATGACAAGTTAAAAATGCACTCAATGGCTCAAAGTGTAAATGACCCAGAAAACAATCATAATTTTAAGTTATGTTGTAACTGCACTGGAATCAAGATCTTTCTTATTTACACTTTTAACTGACTGAAATCATGTATGATGGAAACCTCTCACAGTTCCATTCACTGACACCCCTTCTAAAGTTGACTAGATTTATTAGTACTGGTTTAAATTTGTAAGGACAAACACAGCAGGGGGAACGAACTTGAACCAGTGGTCTGAGAGCCTCTATCTTCCTCTCTATATCTCAAAAAGGTAGGCAGGGAGAAATTGATTTCACTAGTTAATATTTACAGAGCCCCTTAGGGATAGGCTGCAACTGAATTGCGACAACATGCAATGTGATTGCACCAAGTGCGCAATACAACACAGATTTAGAAAACTAAATTATAAACATCCTGTCTAGATAAACCTTTTAATGTCCTTACATATAAATTTATTAAAATATTTTATATCTAAAGGGCTGTTACTAAAACAAACACCTTGAGTACTAGTCACAAACAGTCCCACAACTGAGGAAAGACTGAGCTTAAATTCCTTTCTGTTGGATAGTGAGAGGTTGTCTATTATGAAACAGTGGGGGGTGGGAACAGGTTTACAGAGTACAAACAAATTGCATCAGGGCTGAGAAACACGTTTGGCAACAACCGCCCTTTGTCAAAACAAACCTGCAGAGTTCAGGCGGAACTCAAAACTATCCATATCCTGTTCAATAATGAGTTTAAAACAAATACTAAAAAGGGGATAAATAGAAACTAGCTCACTTTTTTTATTTTATTTTTTATTTTATTTTATTCTATGCCTTGTTCTTAATTATTCTGTTAATTTCCTTATATTTGTATCACTCATGCTCTCTCAACTGGATGTCATTTATGACTCTCGGCTTGGTGCATTCACAGGTAAACATTCCGTGTTCCAGATGTCTGCTGAACACATCAGTCCAAAACAAGACCAGACCTGCACTCTCCCCTGGAGCAACACACTTGTGCCTTCCTTACCACACCCGCACACACACCCAAACCAAACACATCATTAAACACTTACACCAAACAATCCGGCAAAACTTTTTTAAATTGACATATACTAAAATTGTGTGCGCACAAAAGACAACAGTGGAAAATCAAGGTTCTTTGAACCTGTTTATATGTAACTTTAAAAAGAGTGCATAAACTACTTATCAGGGATTTTTCCTAGTCAAGTCAATTCAAACAAAAATTTCTGAGCCATCTTTTACTGAGGAGCCTAATTGTTTTTTGAAGTTCATTTGTCAAAATGACATGGCCTTTGAAAACTTGTGAGATACACAACATGTATAGATGGGGTGGGGGTGCATGGATGTTTTTCACCTGTTGCAGGATGTTTTCCAGCGGCTCTGCCTTGCACAGCTCCTCTGCCGTGAGCCTGGTCTCCTCCTTACACGTCTCTGAAAGCTCCAAGCTGTCCGGCTTCACCAGACGCTGCTGAAGCTTGCTGACCTGTTAACAATATTATCTCTTTCAACATGAGAACAGAGACACACTGTTTCTCTTTTCCAAGTGCTTGGATGCATAGAAATGCATGTTGCATTGCACGTTGAAATGCTGTCCATGTAGACAGCTAACTGGGTGTTGAAATCCACTTTTGGTTCACTATGATGAGGAGAAGGATGATATCTCAGGCGCTTTGTGCGTATATTGGTGTGAATGCAAAGCAGACACGGCAGGGTTACTGACCTACAGGCGATGACATGCACCAAACAAGGCACGCTTTCGTCTACCACTGCTTTAAAACAGCTTCTTTTCGCATGATAATAATAAATGAATATAAATGAAGTAGCCAAGAAAATAAAAATAACTTTTTTTGTAAAATAAATATATTTTTATGTAAGTATAACCTAGCGTTACATATACAAGCGGTAAAAAAAAAAATTAACTTTGGGCAAGCGCACCTTGTTGGTTAATGTCAGCTGTCAGGGTGGTTTCTAACTCTAGAATAGTGTAACCATTACAAGGTGGCTAGTTTAGAAAGACCTTACAACAGGGTCAAAAGGTCCGTACCTTCTTCTCATGTAGATCCACAATTTGCCACACCAAGAGAATTAATTCCCTTTCATCCGACCCCAGTTTACCCCCATTTGCACCAGCTGTTGCCCCAAAGAACACCACCAGAGTATCACTGTGCGAAGCCATCAGGGACCACAAGGGTAAAAACTACAATTAAGAGCAAAGATCAAATAAAACAGTAACACGAGGGTTCACCTTTCTCCAAGAGAAGCAAACAAAAGAAATGGAAATTCAATTGTAGTACACGAGGAAAGAGGGAAGATTACTCCAGGAGAAAGACACGAGAGAAAGTGCGGCAGGAGGCTCTACCTGTTGCGGTACTTGTGTGTTCTTTATCCAGCGCTACTGGTTTGACTGGTAAAAAGCAGAAAAAAGTCCTGCTTCGTCTCACGCTAACCCCATAACAAGCCCTGAAGGCTTTTCTCGCTGTCTCTTTTTTTTCTTGGTTACCTGGCTTTGGTTCGGCCTCCCCGTTTGGAGTCAATCTCCCGAGAGGGGGCCATGATTGGTCGGTTTGTAAAGGTGAGGGTGGGGCGTATTGCTGCAAGCGCCTATGTAACCCGCACTGATTGGTTTATTATGCGCTAGGAAGTGGTAAAAAGATAAGACTTCACTTTGTCCTGGTTTGCTTCTGCGTTGCTATGCGTGCTTGTGCCAATCTGTTATGTTGGCTTTTTCCTACGTCCAAGTTCCTACGTTTTTTAAATTTACGTTAATGTGTAGAATGTTCTGTCGTACCGTATGTAAAATGTTATGATGTGTTTTTAGCACTTAAAATAAGACCTCTGTGTGGAAGTTTTATTGCATTGTGAAATCAAGTGTCTTGATACATTGTAGTTTATAGTGATGTTACATTTTGTTGTTAATTTATAGAACAATGAGGCAATGATTTATGCAAGAACTAAAATGTTTACAACTATTAACTCCTCTCACTTTGCCATGGTATGCCAAACGTATAGCTGAAGACTGTGTGCCCCATGTCAGACTCAGAAAGTCATCTTCCTCATCTTTCTGGCATCTTTCTCTGTTTAGTTTCTGTTTGAGCAATGGTCATCTGATTTTAGTCATTAAACTTGTGTCGGAAAAAACGCAGGTCTAGACATGAGCATCTGTCATTCATTTAACACAGGCACACTGTCTCTGTTTCTTTTTCTGCTCACAAACACAGAAGAGAAGGTTAAAATTTTTCCTGACAGGCCTTTAATTTGTGTTGATAGATGATACGTTTTATAGTTCTGCCTATCAATATTATATTTTCAAAGTTATAGTTTGTGTCAGATTCGTTGTCTACCGCTGATGACAACTAAACATTTCAGAGCACACTGTAGAAAAGGTTCTTGAGACACTATTTGTGGTTCTTCAGGCACACTGGCAGAACCCTCTGAAGAAGCTCCTGGCATTTTTCTGACAAATGTGCTTTAGACCTCAAAAGACTGCCAACTGTTACTATCCCATAATAAGGGAAGGTTTTGAAACACTTGAAATGTTTAATGAAGTTTCCTGAGTACATAATTTGGATATCTGAGACTCTATTGAAGGGTCATACTCTATACAGCAGAAGAAATAGCCTCTGAATAAATTAATGCTGAGTTCAACTCAGAATTGTACTGGAAAAAACTGCTGTGAAATTGGAAAGAGGGTCTGTGCAAAACTGTATTAGTGTGTTTGGATATTTGTGATATATGCGTGATTCTCTGAAAAAATAGAGTAGAACAGAAAATAATGACAAATGAAATCCTCTTTCATATCGACTTCTTTAAATGCCCACTTCCCTTTTTCTCACACTTACAAGCCTCACAAACAAATACATGTGGTTATTTGAGGAAAAGGGATGTTGAAGATTAATGTTGAAATCAATGCACAACAAATGAAAGATCAGAGTGGGATTTTCTTTGCTTACATAAAGAAACTTCTTTTTTGCTTCGTTTAGGTTTTGTAACACAAAATCAAACAATTTGATCGTAAACACACAGAAATGCCTTATAATTGAATTATACATGTTAAACTTGTTTGGTAAACACGGTTTAAAACAGGTTGTAAAATAAGCAACAATGTCTTAGTGGGTATTAAAATGTGCTATGCATCAGAAATACATAATCAACATAAAGCAGGCACAAACATTTAACTTAAAAAGATGTAAAGTTGTTTAAATTGGAATAGTTATAAAATATAAAATTACATTTAAAGCATTATGCACAATTTTGAGAATAGTTGGTTATTGCTGTTGGTTGACATTATAGAGTTTCCATATGCACATCTACAGGCATTTTTGTCTCTGTAAGACATTGAGAAGTGCTGGTGTGTGAACTTTGTCTTTTAGAAACAAATGATAACTCTTTATTCCCTTCTCCTGAGGCTGTACTGGATATATGCTGGAACAACTTTTGGATCCCAGTTTCTCGGAGCGAGCTGCGAAAGGTACGAGCAGCAAACACGTAAAGCACTGGATTAACTGAGCTACTGATGAACACCAGGGCTCCTGTTATAAAGGACATCGTGATACAAACGTCCTCCAAGTTTTTTGTCACTTCAGGGTATGAAGACCTAAGAGCAATTGCAATGATAGAGAGAAGGTTCCCCACATGATGAGGGATCCAGCAGAGTGCAAAAATCACCACTACACTGCAGATAAGAACCGTCGATTTGCGCTTGGACTTGAAGTTCATGAGGGCTATGCGACTGAATAGGCACCCATAACAGACAACCAGAGTGAGAAAAGGAATGACAAAGCCTACAAGTGTTTCTAAAGTGAGCAACAAAGCCTCCTGCATATCAGATGTATACTCCCTGAATGTACACTGAACTTGTCCTGGAGGACCACCCAAAGTATGAGTCACAATAACAGGAATGCTCAGGACAAATGAAACGATCCACACTGCTAGTAGTAGCTTATTCCGTGCTTGTTTCCTTCTCCAGCCAGCTGAGGCAAAGGGGTACCTAACAGCCAGAAAGCGTTCCACACTCATAATGGTAATGAGGAAGACGCTGCTGTACATGCAGGCAATGATGATGTATACCATGGCTTTGCAGGCAACCTCACCAAACACCCAGGACTGAGCCAGAGAGTAGATCCAAAGAGGCAGAGTGATCAGTACCAGAAGATCAGCCACTGCAAGGTGAAGGATCAGCAGCACCGTGTGTGAGCGCTGTTTGACATGCTTCAGGATGGTCCACACCACTAATAGGTTCCCAGGGGTGCCCACCAGGAAGCACAGACCCAAGATCACACAGGCCCCCAACAAGCCCAACTCAGTCTCCTCACCTTCCTGAAAATAATCCGTACCATTCATGTTTCCCTCTCTGGTCAACTTTAGTCTGCTAGACTGAGCTAGAGAATAAGTCTGCCTCAGCAAGAACTCACTTCCCTTTTGAGAAAAACAGAAACACGGAAAAGAAAAACATCTAAAAAGATTGTCTGGCAAGAGAGAGACAATTAGTAAGTGTTTGGGTGGAGCAAAAAATCTTCTGCTATAGGATAAAAGATATTTTCTTTTAATGCTTCCTATTGAAAGCTGATGACATTTCTTATTAAAATTGATTTCCAATCACATTCATGTGTTCTTAGTCAGATGTATTCTGTGTAATGTCAGGTGTAAGTGTAGTCAGATAATAAATAAATATTTCATATGCTATTCTATTTGTATTTCAATTATTTTTAAAATACAAACATTTTTAGCCGTATAGTTAGTAACAATATGTTATTGCAACACTTAAGAGCATTCTTGGAAAATGACATTCAGGTTTGTCTAATTACCTCATTGTTTATTTTTAACCATTTTATATAATCCACAGAACAATGACCTTTTTTGTAAGGGAGTAGTACATTCCCTTGTATTAAGGGGTCAACAACGCATTACTATCATGTACTGAACCTTTACACATATTGGGGCAGAGAACAATTTTAAAAGCCAAATGCTCAAGCAAATCATTCCAGATTTTAACAAAAGTAAGAGATACACATTTGCATTGGCATTGGAAAAATACAGTATTATGACATTTAGACAGCTTTTACCCTAAAATAATGAGCTAAATGTCTAATGTGCCAACATCTAATCT